>JBBIGC010000137.1:14928064-14938345 GCA_037576955.1 Lepidarchus adonis
AAATAGATTAGAATGTTTGTTGATGAATTTCATGAGCGGTGTTACGGGGCTTATTTCACAAAAACCAAAACCAAAAACATGCATATTTAAAAAAAAAAAATAAAAAAAAAAAAATTAAATAAATCTAAGGGTTCCCAGATTTTTGATGAGCAGTAAATGTCAGCTGGAGACACTAATGCATTACATTTCATGCAATAATAGGCAATCAAATATAACTATTATGAATAATTACCACACAGGTGCTTGTCATTCAGCAATTATTTTTATTGGGATGGCATCATTACTGTGAGCATGGCCATAATTTAAAACCTGCCTGATTCCAACAAGCACCTGGTGAGTGGACTCACAAATCAGAACAGTTGTTTTATACAAAGATGCATGAAGAGTAGAGATTATAAATAAATAAATATATGTTTACTTTTTTATTATTTTTTAAAGGCTACTTTTAAAACATCAACATTTCATGATTTCATAGTGGAAAGACCAACATAAATGTTCTAAAACGATTTTTTAAAAATATTCCATTATACTTTTGTTATATTACTTTAAGAATATTTTTGTTCTCCTGCAAAGGAATGTTTTTGGTGATACAATGTTTTGAAAGTGATGATATGTTGAAACAATTATGTAATTATTTGATAAAGTGAGGTACAGCCCCAGTCACAGATGTAGGCAAACTTAAACATTGGTACGCATAATAATTCCTATAAAATAAACATAATTTAAGCATTTTTTGTCATTTTTAGTTTAGTTGTTGTTGACCAGAGAAAATAGGAAACTTTAATTAGTAATTAATGGCTTCCTGTTTCTCTGGTGTATAAATATGATGTAACACAGTCCTATTCCTCTTAGCTACTCTTTAACATGGGAAATAAAAGAGAACATATTTTCAAGCAATGCACCTTCAGTAGTCAGCTAACGGCTACAGAAAAATAGCTACTTGTCTAAACCTGCCTGTATCTACAGTGAGAGAAAAATTAAAGTTTATAACAACTGGAATAGTGACAAACAAGGCTGGACATAGGTCTCCTATTTCATTTACTGAAATCAACTTTTGCTGATTTTACTCAATTCATTTAACGCTAAATTTGGTCAAAACTGAGGAATGGTAACCACTGTTATATAAGTGCACTAGAGAAACAATAAACAGGCTCTCCAATGCCATCCATTCCAGACAGGAAGTGAAAATGACACAAGGGGTCAAGGAGTCTGGTCAGAGAGTGTGGGCTCCAGTGACGGGCAGCTCCGAGGCCTGACAGTGGCGGGAAAACCTGAAGTGACACGTGTTGATTGGCTGAGGCACCTAAGTGCCAGGCCTCATAAATATTGATGCGAGACAAAAGGCCAAGCTTGTCAGCGCTGCTGTGGAGACGCTGTCGGCCATGGTGACGGCACCGGGAGCCCTGACAACACCCACAGCTCATACACAGGCGGGAAGGCTGACATTTTCTCACAATGATGCAAAGGTAATAGAAAAGTAAATAAAGACTCTGCTCGGGCGGCCTAGAGGAGAACGGGGAGCTGAAGAGGGCTCATGACACACAGCACAATTACTGCTGTCCTGTACAAGCCTTTTCTCCACCTGTTTACTGAGATTGAAAAGCCAAACCTGTTTTAATTCCTCCGTTCTCTGCCTGAGGAGAAAAGTGGCACCTCCATTTGACATTGCACAGAATGAACGATAATGATTATGATCAAGGTTGGGTTGTTAGGTTCTCTAGTGAGGATGTATTGTAGCAGAGTTGAATCACGGCTTTGGGAGGAAATGGAATTTGCAGTTTGACCATGGCCCAAAGGCTACAACTCAAAGTAAGAGTGAAGCGAGTCAGTCCCAGCAACCTGCACACTGCTGTATCCCTTTAACTCAGTGTCTTCTTTTGAGTTTCCACTGGATTTTGAACTTTCAAACTGCTTCACAACTTTTCTGAGAAGCAACACCAGAGAACATAGGCTGAGGATTCAGAACTGACCACATCACATTTTTCATGAAACACAACACCAATTTTGCTTATATTTTGTAACGAACTACGCCAACCTTTTTCCAGAAACAAACTACCCCAAACTTCTTCACATGTCTCCTGAATCACACTACGTCCAACCTTCTTTATATTTCTATTGAAATAAACTACAACTACATTCTTTACATTATTCAGACACTTGCTTAGCCAGTCTTCTTTTTATTTCTCTTTAAACACATTGCACCAACTTCCTGCATGTTCCTAAATTAAAACACATTTCACTAGTGCTTCCCAGGCCTGTTCATGGAGGCCCTATGCCCAGCGCATTTTAGAGGTTTGCCTGTTCCCAAAACACCTGATCTAATTATTAAGCTTATTAACAAACCCTTCAGGAAATGAAGGGGGTGTGTTAACGCAGTGGAAATGCTAAAATGGGCAGACCAGTGAGCCTCCAGGCCAGGCTTAGGACACTGCACTACACCAAACCTTTTCACATTTCACCTGAAAAACACTATACAGTACCAACCATTTACACAAATCACATGAATCACACTACAACAACCTTCCTCACATTTCTCCTGAAACAAATACCAACAGGGGCCACCAGTCAAAATCAGAAAAGCCTGGTGTGGCTTCAGGTTTACACTAAAGTCAAGCAGAAGCTCTAAACTAATTCCAGTTCTTTAATGAATTAAATGAATTACAAACAACTGCACATTAGATGAGCAGAGTACACGCTGGGTAGGAATAAAACAAAAAAAACAACAACAGCACAATCAGTCACACCAGCCCTTTTCTGGATAAGAATGATGAACCATGCACTGAATGCAAGAAAACATTTTCTACTTTTTGTTTTATAATGAAAATGTCATACTATTAGTGTGAGAGACACTTTTTCTTCTTTTTAACAAAAGTTTAGTAGAAATACAGTCTGATACAGATAAATAAGAAATACCTACAGACTGAAATCTTGCTGTGGTTGTCTTTGCTTGGGAGCATCTTGACTCCTCTGGACTTAAGCTCTGTCATCTTCTTCACTGCAAGACAAAGGCATGACCATTTCAGGACAATGAGTAAATAACATATAATATCATTGCCTGGACAAAATGGGAAAAGGAACAAAACGGGAAGGGGAACAACAAATTCAAAGCACTGACATTCAACAAAAATATATATGTAACAGTATATATCTTCACAGCTTCTTACCATACATTTCAAGATACCAACAGAGCAGACAATTCTGATGCAGGTCTGTGAAGATTGGTAATAGTGCAAAAAAAATTAGAAGGATATTTCTGCAAAAGCATGTTTTAGCATTAGCCATAGAAAACGATGTTTGGCCATGTCTGGAAGAACATTGGTACAAGGCTTGTTGGATGGAAAATTAAGTGCTTTTTAGGGAACCACTTCCACAAAGCTTCATTACAGAGAGAAACTGTGAATTTATATTGACATACTCTTGACATTAAGACCATTCGGTGATGTTCTCTCTAGGTCTACTCAAGATGACCTACTCGATGTCTGGGGGTTATTTAAAGCCAATGTGTGTTAAAAATACTCATCTCTGTACTTTCATTTGACTATTTTAGAAAAATATGTATAGATTTATAAATAAAATATTTTTTATTAGTGTATATTTATTAGTATATTTTATTATACTTAAGATTTACTGAGTTAATTAAGGAGAGAGCCTGTCAGACATAATAATGTAAATCTCTTGTCCAAGACCTCCATTGTCAAGTTTGTGAGTATAAAAGTCTTCTCTTCCATTCCAAACATTCAATTTCAACAGTAAAAACTAAATTTGAAACTATGCACAAAATTAAAAAAAAAAAGTTGCCTTACTTATTTAAGAAGATGCGGCGCCTCCATAGTGAGCCTTTAACACCATGACGCCTTCTACAACACTGAGGACTAAAGCTTCATCCATCAGAGGGAAACAGAGGCCGAGATGGTGTATTATGTTAAAAGTATTAGCTCATTGGAAATTAGCCATACTAAAGCGAGCGGAGAAAGAGCAAGGAGAAGTGGGGAGGGGGTCAATGGTAAATCTAATTAAGGGCTTAGCCCTGCTTTCTCCTCTCCCAGATTTCCTAACAGTATTTATTTATCAAACTGCAGACCTGTAATCCTATCCCATCGCTCTGATCTGCTTACGGAGGAGGTGAAATTCCTGCAGATTCTGCCTTTTGTTTTCCGTAGCTGAGCGCACTAATCCCGTTTTTCAGCTCATCCCCTTTGAGCGGAGACCCCTGAACTGGGGAGTGTGATGAGACTGCAGCCAAGACAAGTAGTATGGAGCAACATAAGAGGAGTGGACGGACTATTACTGCTTTAATAACACTTAGCCAGGACTATAATGCACCGCTTAACAGTGATTCAAATTGTAGTCTGAGGGAAGAAACTCCAAAAGAAACTGTGAAAGGAGCTTTTCCTGAAACTTGTGCTGACTGGGACAATGGGTGCGTAACTGCAGGTTCTCCCTATATAAGGCAAGGTTCCATCTGGAACAAAATGTGAAATGCTTGCTAATTGGCAAAGCAATCATTAGTGGATTATGTGGAACATCGGTGATGTTCCTGCAAGACCACAGCGCTACATATATAGGAGTTACATGCACATTTTTGATTGTGCTATTAAAAGCCCCATATTAATGCAAATTACAGTTAAAATCAAGGGAAAAGGTATTTCAGCCTTAACATGAATCAGCATATTTATATGTCCTGGTTGTAACATCACAAAATAATTTCAATTGAAGTGTTTTCGCAGTTTCATTTCCACATAAGGGCCATATTGAGCCAGGACTGAATGAAGCACCTTACTTTAACTAGATTTGCATTTTCTTCAATCAGAAATGTGCATGTAACTGCTTTTCCAGCATGTTCTTGTTTATTATTTTTACCTTGATACTGAGCACTGAAGCCCCTGAGCTTGTGGTTGCCATCGGTGGTGAAGTGGAGCCGCAGCCAGTTCTTACTGCTAATGATGGGAGAGGGGAGGTTGGGACCGGTGAACCTGCAACACAATTTCCAACAGACATCATTCAGACAAGGCAGAATAACAATTCACAATAAACAAGTAGAAGGTTAAAATCATCTGGGGCAAGGGATGAATTTTAATGCTACAAATTATAGAGAAAGGAACAGAATGTGTTTAGTGAGAAAGCGCTTAGTGTGTCCTCAACGCATCTCATATTATGCTTAGTATGGAGAAATAAGATGAAGCTGAAATGACATTACACATACAAGACAGACACACACACACACACACACACACACACACACACACACACATACAGTTATGCCTTCTTAAAAGGGCCGACTTTTGCAAATGTGCACTTAATTAGCATCTTCAATTTTCTACATGTGAATTGGATTTCCTCAACCGTAGCCACCTTGTTCCTACCTCTCACATATCAGCACAGCTTTTCAGGGGCTCATAAACTCACCAGTCATCAAAAGCAACAATGACTCTCTTGAATCTCAGAATAGCAGAGGCACGTCCACGTGGAGGACACACAGGGTAGTAATAGAAATACATGCCTGTCATTTGACTTGGGAGGTGATTTGATGTTTAAGGGCTTTCGTGTTCATGGAAAAAGCATAAAGAGCCTCTGCTAGAGACGACAAAGCATCAGAGAGTCTGCCCAGCAACAGCCAGTGAATGAGTAATGCAGCGAGTGCACACACTCCAGTTTGAAACCAGAGCTAAGGTTCTGGGGATGACAAGAATTAGTCCCTATTATTAAGACAAAGCCGCTCACGTTATTTTGCGCTGCATTTCTCAATGGGACAAGTTCTGAACTACTGTACTGAATGCTAAGCACATAAGCTGAAGGAAAAACAGAAAGCTGCAGAGACAGAGGCTGAGCCTCAACGTGTGTATCAAATGTCAGATTTGGCTCAACAAGCCCTTTGACGAGAGCGAGAGAGAATACAGAAGGATGGAGAGGGAACGAGGGAGAGAAAAGACGGATAGAGTGCAGCAATGTCTCGCTTTATTGCGAGCACTGTCCACTGCTGATTGTTTCTGCTGATGGTGTGGATTTCCAATCAGCCGCTACTCACTGACTCACCATCATTAGCTACTACTGACTCCACCAGTGCTCATAAGTGATGAGAGGAGCTTCTGAATCACAGTCACAAAGATGCACTTTACAACTTCATAAGAGCCGCCTCACTCACAGAAGCGGTAATAAGGCTGATGAAAATCGTCGCAGGAATTTGTTTGCGAAGGAATGTTGGCCTAATTGAAATATGTCTAGTGCTTATGAAATGGTTGGGTTTGTCATCTGCCATTGCAGGCCCTCATTTTATCCTAAACCTGGCAAGATGACAAGCATGTGCACTTCACTGTGCACTTTTACGGTGCCCAAATGTGGTCTTTGGAATATCGGAGAACCACTTCAAGTTCCCTAAAGAGCTGTTTTTACGCTGTGTAAAGTACTGTTCATTGGCCTTGATTTATGGTTTCTGGAAACAAAGTGTCTTTGGTAACACGTTCAACTGAAACTGACAACAATTTAGCAAATTCCTTACTATTCTTACTAAAGTCTCATTAAATAACCACTACTACAACAAATAATAAACGGGCGTGGTATGGTATATTGTGTCAATGATTAATTTTAAGCTATTCTGCTTAAGTAATTAGAAATTCACACACAAAGTCCTCCACATTGAAATGTGACCTCTGCATTTAATGCACCACACGTGCACATGGGGAGCAGCAGGCAGCTATCAACTGTGCCCGGGAAACAGTGCTCAAGAGTGGTGCCTGGGCCAGAACCTGAGACATTCCTATCTGAAGGGTAAGGTCCTGTCCATTAAGTCCCCAATAAGAAATCAAGCACTGCCATGTTAGTTCATTAATCACTCCTTGAATCTTTTGAAATATGTGCACATGATTTAGTGAAAGTGACTATTTGTCATTGTGAACACACTCAATCACACACAAAGTGCTCTGCAACCAAGTGTAGTGGGGCAGTATAGTGGGGATAGTACCTGGTGCCACAGTGGTGCCCAGGCTAAGACTTAACCCTGCAACCTTCTGATCCCAGGAGTGAGGACCTAACCACTACATCACCACTGTCAGAAATGGTATTCGTATGTTTATCAGTTAACACAGATCTCATTCTGATTCACCCTAACTGTTCTTTTTGGAAAATAAATGCACTTACCCATACAGTGATTGGTGGAATGTTAAATATCAGTATGTATAAGATAATTCAATAATTATCTTTCCTGTTCAAACTACAAAGTACTTAAGTATCATCTGCACACGTCATACTGTAATTAATACTTACTGCTAGGTTAAGTACTAATTAAGGAAGACACACAGCTACCACAGTGGTGGAAGACTAAGTCTCTGCAATTAAATCAACATTAAAGTGTATTGCATTCATTATAGTGCAAAGTAGATAATGACAAACTACTGTGAGAACACAAAATGAAACTAAATAGGGGGAAAGGATATTTAAGCAGGAAGTGACATAATGCAAATGTTCTAAATCAATTTATTTCCCCCTAGAACTATACATCTAAATCTAAAACCACATAGGAACCGTGTAGAAACAATGGCAAGCTTGTTAACAGATTTTAGATTTCAGTTACTCCGAAAACACAATACAGTACAAATCGAAAAATGATTAGAAAACACAAAAAAGTAGAAGGTTGAACTAACAAACAAACAAAATAATAAGTAGATGGTTCCACAAAACAATGTGTAAAAGATGAACAAACTGCTGACCATACCATTACTCATGGGCCATTTTATCTCAGGTTCAGGAGACCTTGGTGGGAAAATAGGCTCAGTCCCATGCATTGCCTTGCTTGTGGCTCAGTTTACCTTGCTTGTGTCATGCAGTTATTTCTCACATGTGAAAGCAATTACACATGGGCCATTTTTAAAAAGCTAACCACACCCAGGCTTGATTAGGACCAGACCTGTTCAACGAAGAAATGTGGAATAGAACCTTTAAGACAAAACAAAGTAAATTTAAAGATCTCAAAAGGCAACACATGGTGTCATGATCTCAGACACTGCAGAACAAATGAGAAGATGGCAGATGGACATCTGCCAGTCTGGAAAGGTTACAAAGCCATTTCTAAGGCTTTGGGACTCTGGTAAACCACAGTGAGAGCCACTCTCAACAAAAGGTGAAAACCTGGAACAGCGGTGAACCTTCCCAAGAGTTACTGGCTTCCCAAAATTACTGAGTGCATGAGTGCATTGCCAACTCACCCAAGTGGTCACAAAAGAACACAGAACTACATCTACATCACAGACCTCACCTGCCTCCGTAAAGGTCATTGTTCTTGATTCAACAATAAGAAAGAAACTGGGAAAAAATGGCATTTGAGGGAAAGTTTCAAGTCAAAAACCAGTGCTGACAAAAAAACAACATAAAGGCTCATCTCACATTTGGTAAAAACGCCTTGATGTATGTCAGTACATCTGACACAAAAAACATGGCATTTTAAAAAAGAGCATCATACCAACAGTCAAGCATGGTGGGGGTAGTGTGGTGATCTGGAACTGCTTTGCTGAGTCAGGAACTGGACAACTGGCTATAATTGGTTCGATTTTAAAAATCTGCTTTCTAATAGAGAATTCTGAAGGAGAATGTCTGGACATCAGTTTGTGCTCTGAAACTCAAATGCCTTTGGGTAATGCAATGCCATAATGTCCGCTTGTGCGTAGCTCAGGAAAAACAGCATATTTGAGAGCAATGATCAAACATGTTGTAACTCTATGGTATACAAGCCTATTATTATGATTATTTTGCCTTAAGGAATTTTCTTTTCATTTAAAGTATTCCCTTTAAATGATTGTTGTCATTCACGCCGCACAAACACCACACTTACTAACAAGAGAGGATAGGTTCAGCTGAGCATGGATTTTAGCTGAGGATGGACGGTAAAGCAGTAGTTCCCTGAATTAAACCATTACAGTCCTATTGAAGGTGAAGTAGCTCCTGTGAGCTGTTTCCATGATGAAATCCTGCCTGCATACTCAGTTCCACCACAGAAAATGTCAGAATAATGAACCCTGTTGCAGTGATTATGTGAGACTATGGAGGTGTAAAGCATTTTCTAAAAGTTCAAGTAGAATTTAAATGAAAAGTGAAGATAGATGATACATCAAACAAAACCACACTCTATAAAGAGATTTTGTTTTAAATGTTGGGAAGAATGTTAACATTTCTTAAAGTGTGTCAGAGTATTGCTGACATGGTAGACATATTTAAAAAGTCACATTAGTTCCAATAGTGTTTATATTTATTTATTAATTTGTTTAATGTAATTAAAATTTTATATATTCTCTTTATTTTCTTTAGATACATATATGAATGCATATTCCACCTAAAGGCTTTTGCTGATTAATTTATTGTCGTTTAGGCTGTAATATATTTAGAATTTTTTAGTCAGGATTCGTGCACGTTCTATATTTTAAGCCCAAATATCCCATGGGTACATTCTCTTTCCCTTCTGCTGAAAACAAAACTTCATGCCCAATGTATGCTGGTCTGAAACAGAAGACTTGTTTTGTGGTTAGAGTTTTATGATATTGAAAGTTTTCCATGTGTAGAGGTATCAGTGATGTGAGTGATGCAACACAAGCTGAATGATGCCATGCATCTGGAACTATGGCTGCCTCCAAGGCAATTCACTTGATGGGCAGGTTTACAACTCTAGTCATCTCCTCGACATGATCACACACTGAGCTCTCATGGCTGTCTTGTGGGTTCAAGTTCAAGCTTTCGCTGATTTCGTCCACTGCCTTTTCCATAAAACCTTTCACGGCTAGTCTGCACGCTCCAACGCACTGAAGGGGAGAAATCATTCATACAATAACCAACGGCCAAGGAGATGGTGAGAATAAGATTAATCCTTGCCATAGAATCAATCACCCACAGGTCCGCCTTTACCGAAATTAGTTTTCTTCTTCAGGTTTGCTTTATTTATTTATTTAATGCTCTATCCCTCTCCTTTCCTCTGAGGCCTGCCGAAATAATGGAAGTGGCATCGAGTTCTGACAACTTGTCACATGACATTAGCCTTGATTTATGATGGCAGCCATCGGACAGATAAAGTGAGATTCCGCCCAGATTGCATGTTTTATTACGTTATTGTCAAACCCTGCACAATGCACAGGTTCTCTAATGCCAGAGAACGAAGGGGCAGCTATAGGTGAACAGGTGAAATTCAAATGTTCTCAATAATTTATAGTTATAGACTATTTGTACTTGCTTCTCTCTCTCTCTCTCTCTCTCTCTCTCTCTCTCTCTCTCTCTCTCTCTCTCTCTCTCTCTCTCTCTCTCTCT
>JBBIGC010000137.1:14953676-14964311 GCA_037576955.1 Lepidarchus adonis
GAGAGAGAGAGAGAGAGAGAGAGAGAGAGAGAGAGAGAGAGAGAGAGAGAGAGAGAGAGAGAGAGAGAGAGAGATGCGGAAAAGAGCACGACGTGACAAGCTTCTCTAATCTGATTAGCATTAGACCTGGTTACTACAGACTCTTTTGAAGGTTCTTGATACACTTTATAAAGGAGCTGAAGAGTGATCATATAATAACTCTAATCAGCACGCTCAGCATCTGAGTCAGCCGCTGCATAAAGAAAAAAAAAACATGCAAAACAGCTCACACAGTGGACAGGAAGCTTGTATTATCAGGCACAGCACAGAAAAACAAACAAAAAGCTCAAGTGAAGGTATTTATGCTGGAAAAACTAAAGCACTTTCTAATAGATCGCAGTCCACTACCCCATGCACTCTTTACCCACATTCAGTGTTTGATATGCATAATGCATGAGGACCAGAAAACCATTTCTTATCACAGATGAATTGTTGGCTCTTTTTCTATTTTCACCCTAGCCCTTCCCGGTGATTCATAATGATCCTCATTCCTCACTGCTCCGAGTTTGCCTGCTTAATCACGCCATACCTATTTGAATCCCGCTTACTTTTTACAGACTGGGCAATGTACAGAAGCAACGAGGTTAATCTTCTCTCCACCACTTCCTCCTGTAGAGCTCACAGCCCTGCGGTCTTCAGCACTGCGGGAGCTGGTGCGGTGCCACAGCAAAGCCGTGGCACTAGGCTGCCGTCACATCAGCATTTGCGTCTTAATTGCTTACATAATTACGACTTAATTGGTTCTGTCAGCATTGGGCGGGCAAGTCATCACACACGAATTGACTACCACACATCTTGTCAACCAATAGTACAACAGATCCTCTTGTCTGCATGCTGTCATTGCACTGCACTGCATAACTACCGGCTCGAGGTCCTTTCTATGCTTTCACTTGGAAAAGTTACCTCAGCAGCACTGGGCTTCAGATTACAGTTTCAAATAGATTTTAACTGACAAGTGATGTTTAGCAAAGAGGCCTTTTCAGTGCAGATGGAAAATGCATGTTTTTTACCCCAAACAGAACTTTCTTTGTATTTTATTATGTTTCTGACAAGCAAATGACAATTAGGAAAGTGAGCAAAGGTACAAATATGTTTCTATGTTATTATTTAAAAAGATTAAAGATAATCTGCAATCAAGTGTCATATCAGGAAAAAAATAAACACTGAGTTATATGGGGTAAAGGGCCTGGGTGAAATAAAAAATGCAAAGAAAATAATCAAATTTACAATGTCATTGAAATACTGGTAGGAAAATGCCATTAAAAATTGGGTCCATCCACACACCTCTAATTACAACTCAATGAAACAATATTTCGTTTTTCTGAAAGTTACATCAGGTTAGCAGGCAGATCATCATCTGAGGAGGATTTTTGTATTTTGTTTGTCTTCTGCCACTGTAGATCTAATAAAAGTGTTAGCACACATGCATGAGCTAATAAGTATAACTCTTAGTACTTTTTATCCTCTTGGCACCAGTTTATGTATTACAATGTGATTTCTTTTCTTCGCTACATTTAACTCAATATCCACCCAAATGCACATCCTCATCCTTCCATTTTTAAATTTATAGATATTTAGTGTTTGCCTGGCCTCCAAAGAGAGAAATCAAGGTGTTAGAAAATATGAAAAAATTCCCGAATGAAAAAGTGTAAAATATTAACACATAAGCCACTGCTTATCTAAGTAAAGAATTTCCTCTGCAATTAATTCACATTCGCAATGTCCACCATCTGCCTCTTAGGCCAGCGAAGCATTTCTTAAGCAGCAAATATGTCTCAGCAAATATGTCTTCCAGGGCATTTCTCTTTTATTTAGCAGAAGTGGAGATTTTTGTCTGTGTGCTCTTAATAGCTTGCTTTAAGCATCCATTGCAGTAGCAAAAAAACCCAAAACATTAGCGTGCTTAAAAATACACTTCCTCTTAGGGGAACGCCAACGCAGATCTCACTCTAATTACTAAACTGCTTTTAGATCTTAACTGCTTTTTGGAAACTGTATCTCACTCTTGTGGATGTGTCGGGCTCCACTAACAAACCCCACAAGAGGCCTTTACAAGTGGCCGTCATACACCACAGACTGATGGTTGATTTTGTTGTCGTATCTTAATTATGTTGGTGATTAACTGGAAGCTTCAGGACCTCAGTCCAGTTGAACTAATGTTTCTACCCAGATCCCTTAAAGAAATAGTGGAAAGTAGTGTCACCAATTGTGATGAGTGAAATACACCTTACTGAATAAGTTCTGCTCAATTTATGCAAAAAAGTTTTGTTTACAAAAATTCCAAAAATGGTTAATGGAAGATTCACACAGCTGCAGCTGCCAGGAGGAGGAGGAAAAATATGAGTGACAGATGACAACTGCTTAGGGTTAAAAAAAAGAGGTGAGGAAATCATCACGCATGTTTGTTCACTTGACGCATCCCTGTTAAGAGAGATGTGTTTTCATGCTCCGCTTGATTGACATTCCACCATCAGCACCATTTACTTTGAATCAATAATTCTTCGTGGCGTGGCCGATTCCTCCGAGGCTTTTCAAGCAGACAACAGGAAGAAGTAAAAGCACTCTCCTGACTTCAAACACACACACACGCTCATAACCACAAAGGCAACCATCTACCACCCAGACGGCGTGAAGGTAAAATTAGTTTGCCGAAAGCACAGCAACAGCGTTGTTAGTGAGCACTACAGAGATTTCCCTAAAGGCTTTTTCCTCCATTAAAACTTGCTGACAGCTTTGTCATCCGCAACCCCACCCCCCAGACCCCCCCAATGCTGCAGCCACACATACACACACACCCCACTTCTCTGTGTGCTGAAGGCTGCCAATGGGGCTAAGGCATTAAAGCTATTGCCAAGATGTTTTCCTTTACACTGCTACGGCTCTGATATCTGTGGTTACCCGTCTGTCTGCATTCAATCAGCTTAACAAAGCCTTTCAGTCAACAAGCCACGGCTCCTTTCCATCACAGAGAACATACCTTCATCTGCCTTAAACATACATCTCTGACTCTAACAGAATATGCTATATCAGAGGTCAGGTTTGCACCCAGAATGCATCTGAAAATACACTCGGACACCAATCTAAAGCGACAGTGTGGCTGTAAGAGATATAACAGATATATGACATACAACGGACAAATTCAGGGTTCAAGAGTGACTGCTACTACAGCTTTTAACAAAGCACTGTCCACCTGGAAAGCTACCTGAGAAATAACACATCCAAGCCTATGTGATATAACATCAAAAACGCGCTCATGGTTTAAGGTATGTGTGGGATAAGATTCCATTACTTGGTCAGGGGTCAAACTGTGTTGGTACATGATGCCACACTCCCTCTCACCCTCCCCCTCGACAAATACTATTAACACGCCAAACCCTGCAGGCACGATTGCTCCCACAGAGCACCCACACAAAACAAATCCAAGGTCAACCCGCCAGGTTCTCTGGTTTCCTCCCACTGTCCCAATGCTAGATGTTCAGGTTGATTGGCTTCTCAAAATGGTCAATTTCCCAATTGTGTGTGCGTGTGCAAATTTGTATTTTAAATTTAAATTACAATTAAAATACTGTCCACATTATCACAGGGAATGAGTGAGGCGTGCAGTATTAACTGCTATGGAGTGTGCTACTCTTGAACAGTTTCAGAGCTGCTGGTGAAGGCGAGGATGCAGAAGGATAATGTGTTGCACTCAAGCAGAGAAGAGTTCAGGTGCTTGACTGAGCTGATGATAGTATTCGGTAATCATCAGCCACACAATGCTGCGCTCAAGAACCTGAATGTTCTTCAATGCGGAGGAGCAAGATGCAAATGGCAGCAATATCAAAACGAGCATCAGTTAATTAGGCTGAGATTAAGAAAACGCCAGCATTGTTTTTAAAGTTCCCTCATTAATTCCACTGCCTCCAGCAGACGCTGCAGAGCACATTAAAAGAAGAAGAGGAGGAGGAGGAGGAGAAGGAGGAAGAAGGAGCGGACGAAACAGCAGCCATGAAAATGAGGTACACTTATAGGGCATTCGGAATTGTTTCAGGCCTCTTAATGTTTGCAGTTCATTAGTGTGTAGAGAAGAACACTGCTGTAAAGGACACTCATGAACAATGAATTTCCCAGCATGTGAATAAAGAGATGCTTTTGGAGAAGCACCAATTGGTTCTGCTACTGTGAAGATACAGCGAGTAAGACCCAGTCGTGAAACAAAACATGGAATGAAGCCTCACCTTTCCCTAATTACAACTCCCAGAGGAAAGAGTGTCTGCATGCGTGGCTATGTTCATGTTCATGATGGAGCACTCACCATCGCCATGTGTGTGTGTTGATCTGCACTGTGCATCCTCAACAAGACACTATCAAGAACAAAAAAAGCCTTTCTAATTGCATTCTAGCTCTCCATGCATGACTAATGGTTAAAAGAACCCATCCCTCTGGAGCTCGGAAGCTTTGTTTGTACTCCCGCACCTCCCTATCATGGTTAATGATGGATATCTTCTGCCCCTGTGGACTTCACTGAATTCTCTGGTTCCTGTGATACCAACATAATAAGCCTGATCACTGGGGGGAAACAAGAGGATTCACCCACTGTAAGGACAAAATGTAGACAGCACTATGGGAAAAGATTAACTCCATCTGTGCTTCACCACAGAGAACTAGGCCTGACTTTGCCCAGGCTGAGCTCTGATCTGCAAGGCAAGGTGTTTCAGGACAAATGAACATACTTTTGCTGTTATTCTAGTTGAAGTAGATAAAGACATACATGGTGCCAAGATGTGTCGAGTGGCTTGATATTTGCTTCCTTAGTATTATAACAGAGCTATTATGCTAATGAGGTTCAAACAGTGTAAAAGGAAAGAACATAGAGGTGGTCCTTGAGTTCCGTCGCACTTGACATACAACGATTCTTGGTTACGTCGCTGGCTCTTTTAATAAATGCATGTATTTACTGTCATATACGGTAGTAGAATGCAGTCGAATGCCTATTAAATGCTTTGCGGTATCACGAGACTGCAGCAGAGATGGGACGGGAGGAACAGGAGAAAGAGGGTGCTGTGCTGTGGGTTGCTTGTTGCTGTTATTTCTGAGATGTTTATGTTTTATTCACCGTTAGTGTTAGATAAGAGTTCATGTGGATTGGTGGGTGTAATGGGGGGTTAATAGTGCACTGTGCTAAGGCACTGACAGTGTCTCCAATGTGTTCACTGCAGTGGTGGTAGTTGATTTCATCCACAGAGTATGTTGAAACCATCAAAAAGAGGAGCGGAACCCCGATGTAACTCGAGGACCCCCTGTAGAGTACTGTACCACATTAGTTAGCTTTATTTATACTGAACTGATAGTCACATACTTGCATTAAACTGCATAGAATTATTACAACATTTAGAACATTTTAATATGACTATTCTTATAAATTGTTTATACCACCCTTAGCAACAACAACTGCAATCAAGCATTCGAGATAACATGCAATGAGTCTTTTACAGCTGTGGAGGAATTTAGGCCCACTCATCTTTGCAGAATTGTTGTAGTTCAGCCCCATTGGAGGGTTGTTGACCATGAACTGCCTTTTTAAAGTGATGCCATCTCAATAGGATTCAGGTCAGGACTTTGACTAGGCCACTCCAAAGTCTTCATTTAGTTTTTCTTCGTCAATCAGAAGTGGACTTGCTGGTGTGTTTTGGATAATTGTCCTGCTGCAGAACCCAAGTTTGTTTCAGTTTGATGTCACAAACAGATAGCTGGACATTCTCTTTTAGGAGCTTTTGGTTGACAGCAGCATTTATAATTCCATTTATCACAGCAAGTCTTTCATGTCCTGAAGCAGCAAAACAGCCCCAGACCATCACACTACCACCACCATATTTTACTGTTGGTATCATGTTATGCAGTGTTACTTGCCAGATGTACTGTAATTGAACACACTTCCAATAAGTTCAACCTTTGTCTGGTCAGTCCACAGAGTATTTCCCCATTAAAATTAAAATGTTCTTTTTGCTCAGCAGTGGTTTTCATCTTGGCATGCAGGTCATTTTTGCACAGTCTCTTTCTTATGATGGAGTTATGAAAACTGACCCTAACTGAGGCAAGTGAGGCCTGAAAATCTTTGGATGTTGTTGTGGGGTCTTTTGTGATCTCTTGGATGAGTCATCGCTGCACTCTTGGGGTAATTATTTTCGGCCGGCCACTCCCGGGAAGGTTCACTGTTGTTCCATGTGTTTGCTATTTGTGGATAATGGCTCTCACTGTGGTTCGCTGGAGTCCCAAAACTTTAGAAATGGCTTTATAACATTTTCCAGACTGAAAGATCTAAATTACTTTCTTTCTCATTTGTTCCTGAATATTTATTGGATCTTGGAATGATGTCAAGCTTTTGAATATCTTTTGAATATCTTTTGGTCTACTTCCTTTTGTCAGGCAGGTCTTATTTAAGTGATTTCTTTATTGAGAACAGGTGTGGCAGTAATCAGGCCTGCATCTGGATAGAGATATTGAACTCAGGTGTGATAAACCATTGTTATGTTTTAACAGGGGGGAAGCAATCACTTTGTCACACAGGGTCATGTTTTTTTTTTCTCACTTAACAATAAAGCCTTTAACTTAAACATGAATTGTATGTTTACTTGTGTTGTCTTTGACTAATATGCAGGAAATGTCCTAACCATTAGGTCACCAATGCCAATAATAGGTAGGCTTATTATGAAGTAAGCCATGAAATGAAATTAAGCCAAAATGAAGTCTGATATTTGCCAGGTTTTTTTTTAAGTAGTCTCAGACTGTTGGGTCATGGTTTTCTGTGCCTATGTGGACATGCCAAACAAACTCTAAAGCAGTGTCTTGTTTTTTGCTTAATGAACCTCTGACTTACTGTACATTCACAGCTATGGTCCAGGGTTTAGTGAGGGAAAAACACAAATGCCTCAGGACAAGAACAGCTCATTCACTCTAGTGATGACACAACTACATTTGCACATACTGTACAAGCAATGAGCTACACAACTTTAAATTAATAATTTCATCATGGGTGGTCATCATGACTTAAAGTGAAACCCACTTCTATGATAAAAACATTAACATGTAGTTTTGATTGGCTGAAAGCTTTTTTTATGCAGGAGAAGGTAAGCACATTCTTTAACTTCTAATAAAGCTTATTATAAAGAGTTTTATTTTAGATAATTTTAGAGAATTTCTACTGTTTTATGATATTAAAACAAAAACAACAACAACAACAACAAAAAACTTCTAATTGCAAATTGCAACTCCATTGTACAAACAAATTAGAAAATTATACATTGAATAAAAAATGTGTTTGGGACAGTGCAAATCTACAATATGCAGTATGATAAAATATAATTTAATAAAATACAAAATTCAATAAAAGCTACTTTAAATTATAAAAGACTATATAAGGGTGACACAGTGAATTAGTTAGCGCTGTCACTTCACAGAAAGTAAGTCCTGGATTTATTCACGGTTCAGCCACAGATGAACTGTGTGGAGTTTTAAGTTTCTTCCCACTTTCCAAAGGATTGTGGTTTACGTTCAGTGACTCGGTGTGTGTGTGTGTGTGTGTGTGTGTGTGTGTGTGTGTGTGTGTGTGTGTGTGTGTGTGTCGCTGGGGGCTCCAGCACTGGAAATACTTCAAAAAGATTTGCAGAAAATGACACAAGAACGAAATGTGTGTGAATGCTTGTCTGTCTCTGTGTTGCCCTGCAATGTGTTGGCATTGATAATAGATAAGCTAAATTATCTTCCTTTCCTTTACTAGTCCCAGGGCAGAACCATAGAAGCAAACAATGCATACCAAACTTCAACACACAAATCAAATGTTTGAGCCCTTAGCAGCCAAATAAGAGACAGATTCATATGATAAAACATTCATTCATTCATTTTCTGAACTGCTCATACAATTGGTCATGGGCAAGGACAAGACATCAACCCATCATGGAGCAAAAAAGCGACAGACAGCCATTCACACACACTGACACCTATGGGCAAATTAGAGTAGCCACTCAACCTAAACTGCAAGCCTTTGGACAGTGAGAAACCGGAGCAAAGCCCAAGCAAACTTTAGGAGAACAAGCTTGAAAGAGAAGGGCACCTGTGGCCAACCCAGTGATCAAACCCAGGACCTTTTTCCTGGGACGTGACAGCGTTAACACTAGAAACAGAATCTACATAAACTGGGCTGACTTGCAGCATATGCCATTGATTCCTTATGCACAGCCAGCTGCACCACACTAGCGTCACGGTCAAAAAGCTGATCTCAAGTAATGCAGACACTGCATCATCTGCCACCACAAGATGAGTCTCTTGCTTTGTAACAGATTTAAATGCCAAAGTGTGACTCATGCCATCAACAGGCCATACGCAAGTCATTGTGAACGCCAACTCCGATGTGAGCCATTTCTGCCCATGTCCATTCTTAACCAATTTGGGTTGCAAATCTCTATTTCAATGAAAACCGATCTATAGTTTAGACAGCTTAGCTCTAGATCCTTTTTTTTCACTAAAGCTCTAAAGCTAAACAGTTTCAGAAATCACAGTATTTTTTTGCTTTGCCTCTGTGCAAGCCCACTTTTTAAAGTGTCCTTCTAAAAGCAGACAAGAAAGGCAGAAGGGTGTTGAATGACCAAATAGAGTGGGCCACACTAAACCTCCCCCCTCCCATCCATTACATTTATTCAAGTACCTGAGTGTGAGAGGATTGGAGATCAAAGTTTCTCAGAAAAAGGCACAAAATGGGACTGTATCCTCGCCCAGGAAGTAATATAGCCAAAGTGCTAGTATGCTCTATTTTCACATACCGCTCCTTTTCCCATCCTTCTTCACACTCCAGCAGGAAATCAAGCCCCACCATGTATCCCTTTGGACTCAATTAGTACAAGTTAAACAACTACCATGCCTTCAATGCTTTAACAACCCTTAATTTCACCCTCTCCATCTCCCATTCGTGTGGTGTGCAACTGATGAAGACTACAGCACCAGAGGATTTGTCACAAGTGCACCTGGGCTAATAGTTTGGAAGGATAATTAGAGGTGTATGCTCCTGTTGTCAGGGAGGGCGTACTCAAGAAGTGGTTACACTTTGTAGGTGATTATCCAAGCACTGGGACAGCAGTGAGAATGAACAGATCATTTGAGCTATAAGACAAGTCTGTACATATGTGCAACAATTTCCAACATTTTTTGAACTACACTCTGCAATATAAAGAGCCCAGGAAGAGTCTGCTGAAGCAATGACATAGAACTACTTTCCCCCCAAATAACATTTCAGTGGAGTGTAAGTACCTTTATAAGAGGGGCTGTTGCAAATGGCAGTTTTGGGTTGATGCTGATGCTAGTGCTGATATCAGTGCTCAGGACATTATTGAAATTCAATAATTCACATTATTGACTGAATTAGTATCAAAGAGAAGTATAACATTTCTGTTGCATTATAGCTGCAGTATAATGGTTAAAATGCAGGCAGTTCAACATGGTCGCCCAGCATCACCTAAAGATTCTGCTGTTATAGTCTGATTGGGCAGCAAGCCAGGAGACACTTCACTGCAGTAGCAGAATTTGGCTGGGTTGTGAGCTGGGAAACTTTTCATAACAAAAGCAGAGTTTGGCTATGCGGCTATTCCACAAACAAAAGCTTTGCGCTGTGAAAGTAGAGTTTGACTGGGCCATAAGTCAGGGAGGGAGTTTGCACCATGCAGCAGAGTTTGACTATGCCATGAGGGGGGGGTGACAAAAAAACAACAACAAATGGACAGAACTGGACAAAGCTGAGTATTTGTTTGTGGTATTATTATTATTATTATTATTATTATTATTATTATTATTATTACTGTCTGTATAAAATTATATGTCTAAACCATTTAAGAACTCTTATTTTAAAAGGGCAGCCTATTATTATCTGATACAGGTGAACACTGAATAATCATTTAAAAAGTTTTATTTTTATTTTTAATTACTAATATATTATTTTTTTTGTTAATAAATCATTACAAATGATCAGCTATGGTTATATTTTTAGTACTACTTAGTGACTGACCACCTTATTTAATTACTGACTTTCTTTCTTACTTACATACTTACTAACCCTATTTATTGACTTACTTACTTACTGACTATTTACCTCCATCCTGACTTACTTACTTACTTACTTACATACTTACTAAACTATTACTTAGAGACTTAACTACTTACATATTTATTTATATACTTACTGATAAACTTACTAAACTACTACTTAGACTTAACTACTTACATATTCACTTACATACTTACTGATATACTTACTAAACTACTACTTAGAGACTTAACTACTTACATATTTACTTACATACTTACTGATATACTTACTAAACTACTACTTAGAGACTTAACTACTTACATATTTACTTATATACTTACTGATATACTTACTGATATACTTACTAACCTACTACTTGGAGACTTAACTACTTACATATTTACTTATATACTTACTGATATACTTACTGATATACTTACTAACCTACTACTTGGAGACTTAACTACTTACATATTTACTTACATACTTACTGATATACTTACTAAACTACTACTTAGAGACTTAACTACTTACATATTTACTTA
>JBBIGC010000137.1:15002053-15015980 GCA_037576955.1 Lepidarchus adonis
TATTATTGTTAAAAAACTCTAATGAGATACCAGTGATCCTGTCCCATTCTGCCGCCTGCACTATGCTGATACGGACCAAGACTGATATGCTGGAACTCACTCACTCCTACTTAGGAGAGCCCATACGGACAGAATCATGCTCCACCTAACTGATCATAACTCAATGACTCGTAAGCCCACCTGTACTTAAGGGACTGATGACACTTTTAAAAACTGAAAATATTATTACTTTTTTTTTATTATTGATTTATTTACTATCCAGTGTCGACCAGTTGAGGATGGGTTCTGAGCCTTGGTTCATTCCAAGGTTTCTTCCCACAGTTTAGGGAGTTTTTCCTTGCTTGTGTCGCTAAGTAGAAGATCAGACCTGCATTCTGCTGCTTTGTGACAATGTCAGTTGTAAAAATCGCTATAGAGATAAAAATTTGCATAACTTTATATTTAATATTAATATCTGGGTTTAAATTTTAATCTATGGATTTCTTTATATGAATACATACTTCAAAAGACATTGTAAAATCAAAAGACATTGTATAATATTTAATGTGAATATGTGCAATGGAAGTATATTAAGTACAATAGTGTCTGAATGTGTGTTCCCTCTCAGTGAATGTTATCATATTAACTATAGACTCTAGCACTATTTTAAATCCTGATTTGAAAGTGAAGCTTTTTCTCCTTCATGCACAACTTCTTTGCTAACATATTTAAAACAGCTATTAGTACAACTTTCAGGTTCATCAATATTCCACAATATTTTCTGATCTCATCAGTATTCTTAAAGCAACTTTCAAACTTTCAAAACAGTTTTGTATGCTTCCAGAAAGATCATCTACTTTTACACTAACAATTTCATGTATATAAGCATATTACAGATTTTTTCTTCATATTTCAAGGGGGAAAAACTCATAAAAAATACTGCAGACATTACTAAAAAGATTTTCTGTTAATCAATATCATGCCTCAAGAAGTATGCACACATGTTCGCCATTCACTTCAGTTAATCTTTCTTAGGAAGTTGCTAGTGTTTGGGTTCACACAATGACCTAATCAACCTAAATTCCTAACCAGCTGGCTTATGACTCCGATCTTAAGCCCTACACCGAGAACTCTGTACATTAGCAGATGGGACATTGCTCTGAGGCTCTGATTGCCCAAAAAGCTCAAGTGAGGTCAGATATAGAAGTTGAATAATTACTTCTGAATTATAAATGCTTCTCCAACTCTTCTTAAAGGATGATGCACAATCACTCCAGAGAATGCAGTTCCACTGCTTCACAGCCCAATGCCAAAGACTTTTGAATCTCTTTAGCCTTTTTGGCATTGGATATGGACCCATTTTATTAGTGCTACTCTAAGAGGATTGTACAAGCTGTGACTAAAATCTGCCAGCAATAATGTTTGAAATAAAATGTACAAGAGAATGTTTATTGCTTAAGAACATTGTTATCACATGTGTACAGGGGTATCCATGATGAGCCGTATTATTTAGTGTACACATTCTGTATTCCAAGACCATTCTTCACCCACTAACCTGGAGGATCTGTCACTAATAAGTGCTCTGGAGTTCTAATGTACAAATTAAATGGGCAAGGACCTCAGAAGACAGTTGTTATCTGGAACAAATGTGAGGCACAGAGGTTGAAGCAAAACTTTGAAACTAGAAATTTTAAATGTGCCAATATGTGTACCCTCAATGCCAAAAGACACATTATAGTCACAACATGGAACACAACTCTCCTGCTGAGCTGACTCCTCTTACATCAGTAAAAAATTACAACAAGACATTGTATTCATTGCCAATAAAACTGACTCAGTGATTGGAAGGGTCAGTGCATAGGAAAAATGAATACCAGGCTTTTCACAAGATTTTTGAGTGTGGCTGTGGGATATTTTGCCCATTATCAAGACCAGCATTTGTGAGGTCATACACTGATGTTGGACCAGAAGACCACCCTGCCAATTGCCATTCTAGTTCATCCCAAAGGTGCTCAATAGGGTCGCGGTCAGGGCTTTGTATAGCCTCGTCAAGTTCTTCCACACAAAACTTATCCAACCATATCTTTATGGACCTTATTTGCCCACTGGGACACATTTAGGCTAACACAGAAAAAAAGTATTTCCCTGAACTGTTCCCATGAAGTTAGATGAATAGAATTGTCCAAAATGTCTTGGTAAATTGCAGCATTAAAATTTCCCTTCACTAGAACTATGGGGTAAAGCCCCTGAAAAACCACCCCATGCCACTATCCCTCCTCCATCAAGATTAACAGTTGGCACAGTGCAGTCAGGCAGGTAATGATCTCCTGGCATCCACCAAACCCAGACTTGTCCATCAGACAGCCAGACAGAGAAGCATGATTCATCACTCAACAGAACATATTTCCACTGCTCCAGAGTCCGGTGGTGACATGCATTACACCTCTCAATCCGACACTTGGCAGTGTGCTTGGTGATGTGAGGTTTGGAAACCCATTCCATGAAGCTCCCAGGCAGTTTTGTGCTGAGGCTGATGCTAGAAGTATTGAACTCTGTAGTTACTGAGTCAACAGAGTGTTGGCAACTCTTAAGTTCTATGTGCCTCAGCACTGGCAACCTGTTACTTTGGTGGTCTGTCACTTCGCTGAGCAATTATACCACTTACAGCTGGCAGTGGAATATCTAGTTGGGTAAAAAATCACAAAATTACTTTAGCAAAGATGACATCTTGTGACAGTACATTTTTATTCACTGAAATCTTAAGAACAAGCCATACTTACATAGATGTTTGGAAACAGCAACATTGCTGGGGACTTGGAATTATACATCCCTGGTAAGAGGGTTGGTTTAAAGGCATGAACTAATTAATTAAGAGAATACAGCCTAATTGGGGAATTGACAATGCTAATAGTTTTGCCCATTCTTGCTTCATACCAGATATCAGCTGCTAAACAGTGAATGGTTGCTGTTGTCTAATTCCCTTTTCAAAGAATGATTTGACATTTCATTCCTAATACAAGCTAAAGCGTAGATTAATCTGACCACAGTATGTTTCTATTGTATTTTGGTCCATCAGAGATCAGTGGAGTGTGTTCAATGTCAATGATTTTTTGCACTCCCGAGCCCAACAGATATATTTCTCACAGTAGCACATTTACCATAGTGTTCATAGAATGCCTTCAAAAGGCTCAAAGATCATGTACAATCATGATTGGCAGTCTTGTCTTACATGGATTGATATTTATCAGTATTCCCTGAATCTTCTCACAAAATAATGTACTGTAAATGATTATTTTTAATTATTTGTATTAGTATAGTGTTGAGAAATAATCTGTCAATGGATTGTGCCATATTTTGTTAGAAATGTTAGGATTTATCAGAACAAAGTCCACCTCCTTATTGTGGACTATTTTAAAAAAGCTGCAACTTGCTTGAAATATCATATTAGCATCTATTAAAAGATATTCTGAATGTGTAGCAGGTATCAAATTCAGAACTGTGCTAGAGATTGTATTCTGAAACTTCTTAAAATTTTTTACAAACAAATTTTGTTAAATAAAAAACAAATAAAGCTTTTCCATGATATGCAAGCTATTCCCATGACCAATTCCACGCACTGTTCTTTCAACCTTTGTCTGCTTCACGTTATCCCACTCTTGGATTTTCCTGTCAGGTGCAATCTTCAGAACAGGCATTAAAAGTAGACATATCCTCTGAGGGTAAGGAGATAGTCATCAGTGGCCTTTTCCACCTGATGCCTTAGGCCTGCATCCCTTGGATTAAGATTACAATCAAACTTTTTTTTCCATGCTGTCACAGCGTTAACCATTATTGCATAAAACACATTATTAAAAGCTAAACATTCTTATTTCTCAGCCAAGCTGGACCATGTAGCCGCAAAGAGACTGGTGATGAATTTAGTGTGATGGAAGCTCGGAGGATGGGGCCATATTAATGCGTGGGTGCATTAGCATTGCCAAAAGTAAAATGGAGGTGCTAGCATGACACCCTTCCCCGGTTTTCATAAACCAGGCGCTCCAGTCTCCCCATAGCACTGCTTTGTCAGACTGGATCAGTCCCAGTAAGAGCTGAGGAGGGCTACCCTGCAGAGTTACAATACATTGTGGGATTATATAATATATAATCTGATCATCCAAAACATTAAAACCTGCCTAATATTATGTAAAAACCCCCTTGTGCCCCCAGAACAGGAAGGTATGTGTTTGGAACTACACCGTGCTTCTGTGGCATCATACTTTACATTTACAGCATTTGACAGACGCTCTTATCCAGAGCGACGTACATGGTGAGCAGTTGGGGGTTAGGTGCCTTGCTCAAGGGCACTTCAGCCTGCTGCCTGGTTCAGAGAATCGAACCTGGGACCCTTCGGTCACAAACCCACTTCTCTAACCATTGGGCTATGGCTGCCCCATATACCAAATACTAGAAAAGACACGTCAATGAGGCTTTGGTGCTCATGACCCTGTTTATTTTCCTTCCCATCTCATTACAAAGGCACCTGACATATATTACAATAAACAAAATCAGAGATGTGGAGATGATTATAAAAACTGATGACTTGCATTTTAAACTGGACATGAAATCCCTAAGGAGAGCATGTGTCCATTTGTATATGTTATACTAAGAAAATGATTGTCTGGGGAACAATGATTAATGATTAACAATGATTATCTGGGGAACGACACATACATAAAAAAAGAGTTTTCAAAAAGAACACTGAAGCAACTATCAATGTTCAAGATGCACAGTGCAGTAAGTTTCTTTAAAAGATGAGTAGATCTAAAAAAGTATATTCACCATACAAAATTAATCATACATAACCATGCTAAAGACCAACTCTCTCTGGGCAGTGGTGGTCTAAATGGTGCAGTTGAATTATTAATGCTCTGGAGAAAGGAATGACTCTCTGTGTTTGTCATTCAGACCAAGCATAAACTTGAATCAAACCCCAGCATACCTACTTCTGGTTTCTTCACCTCCATTCATATCCGTCTGTTAATCACAGATCCCCACTGGGCTTCTTTAAGTATTCAGCATAGTCTGAGCGAGATCACGTGGCTCCATCCTCTGCTCTCTATTCTCCCAGTGGCCTGATAGCATTTGTCATTGCAGGTCCATAACTCATAGATCTCTGGGCCTCTGGACTCAGGGACCGATGTGGTTTGACTTCTTTAAGCTTTTTCCCCCCATTTTCAGAGTACCTATTTCCTTCCCTAGTGCTGAAACAGCGAGATGTGCTTTATGTCCATTTCCTCCCCCTGTCTCTCTCACTCTCTCTCGCTCTCCTTCATTTTATTTATTAAATTATTTTTTCCTTGCATGTGCTCCTGAACAGCAGCAGGTACGACTGTAAGTGGCTGAGAAAACAAATAGACCCCTTTCAGGCATTTTGTTTTCTGTTGTCTGAGTATTTCTAGAAAGTCATGTTTTCTTAAAACTATTCTTTAATGCAGAAGCAAAAATGTGACTTTTCAAGTAGCCCACTCTGTTAATAATAAGAGCATTATGTTGATATATAAAGAACATAAACCTGAAAATTCAACAACTATTGCTGTACTTCCAATAATAATGCAACAACTAAAAATACATAGATTTTGGGAGTGCACCCAACAGTAATGCCAAAACTACTGCAGTGCATCTAACAAAACTACACCCAACAATAATGAAGTAATTACTGCGGAGCTTTAAAAAATATGATTGGAACTGTTGCAGGGTATCCAACAGTGATGCATTTATCATTGCAATGCTTTCAACAGTATTGTAACGAATACTGTAGAAGTAGAGGGTGACCAACAATAATGCATTAAGACTATAAACAGTGAAGTGCATTTAACAATAACACACATTTAACAATATTGTAGTGCACCAACAGTCATGCATTAATTATTCCAGTATATTCAACAATACTGCACTGCTGTACATTCAACAATACTGCAATAACAGGAAGTAACTTCCTTAATGGTTGACTGCAGTAAAAAGTGTAACTTGCATCCACATGTGTTTCAATTAGTAGTTTATTTTCCTTAAAACCTGTTTAGCTACACTGTCTTTCCCTATGCTGATATTTCCTCATATTTTTTAAATGTTAAAAAATAAGTTTTTTTAAATGTCCTTACGCTTGGAAATGAAGAGACTGACAGCCTTTACTAGAAAAAACCAAATGCATCTTAGCTCAGTAGAGGTCTATCCTACCATTGTTTCATAATTTCTCATAATTGCTCATTGTTAAATGTTTTGGGTGGGCAGACACAATGAGTAGGTGCATCCTGATGTCTACTTTCAAGCCTACTATGCAAGCCTGCCTCCACATGTGATGATGGCAGAAGAATTTTGGCTTATTTTCTACAGAATTAAACCATATCTATTTATACAGTCTTTGGCGGGCTGGGCAATGTGATGATATTTATCGTTATTGTGATAAACTGTGGCAACAAAATGATTTTCTGAACATTTTGGGATATTGTCAGTACATACACAATGTTTCATTTCAAAGAGAGCATCATTATAGTACTGTGATGTAAAAAAAAAACTAGAGAATAAAATAATGTGTACTTATTATACACATTTTATTGAGATTATTTTTTATATAAATGGACCTGGCTCTTTTTTTATTTGTTACATCTTAAAAGATGATGGGAAAATACACATGGCATATATCGTGTATCAAAAAAATGTATCAAAGAATCATGATATGAGAGTTTTGCCATATTACCCACCCCTAAGTCATTGTATTACCCCAACAATTACAGCACATCCAACAAGGACATGCAACAAAAAATGCAACAAAGCCAAACTCTCTGAATATAATTTTTAAGATGAAGTTAAGGCAGATGGAAACTGAAAGCTTGATCAGAGTATCATTGTTATAATTGTTCCAATACTGCACATCTTCAGTGCCTTCAACAGTGTTCTACCAATCGTTTAAGCCTTGGTAAAGGTAACCTTGATGTGTTCAGAAACACAACCTTGCTTCTTTCACTGACTCATATCCAATGCAACAGTGCTTCATTTACACTGAAGGACACAATCGAAAATGGAATTATAAATTCTCCAACTCAATTTTACAGCAGTATAGGCACAAAACAGGTGTCAGAGGCGCATAATGCAAACACAATCACCCGAGTATGTTCCACTGCAACCCTTTCATTCCTCTTCAGTGCATTCGAGGCTTCTGCAGACAAATTAAGAGCTGTGTGTGGGCTCAACAAATGGGGGCACGTACCCTTGCGAGGAATGCCGATGTTCAGGCTCAACCCGCATTATCGCACCCACCCCTCTCCCTGGGCCACACGTTAGGAGTGACATTGTGAAATTGATCCCAACACACAACCACATTAGCTCAATAAGCAGTTTCTGCTTTGTCGAGCACCAATTCAATCAATGCCTCCTCTTGCTCACACAACTAACGGACAACTGCAGGGAACACTCATCACCTCTCTACACAGCTGGCAAGACAAGCGAATGGCCTGGAATCCTGCAGTGCTGCGGACTGGGGACAGGCACTCACAGTGTGAGAAAAAGCGCAAGGTCTTTTACTGCTCTGTGACAAACTTCAGGATCATCCTTACACCCAGGTTTCAACATGGATGTCATCTATTACTTCACTTACGTTTCTGACAGTAAATGGCATGTTTTTGTCCTGGGCACTGTAAAAAGGTTTGCTGCTTAAAACATTTAAGTGTGAGAAAAACAGGTCATTTTCTGCGATATACTTGAAATGCATGTATTTATGTATCAAAAGGTGGGCTATATTAGGCAACAAGTGAACAGTCAGTTCTTGAGGATGATGAGCTAGAAGCAGGAGAAATGGGCAAGGGTCAGATTGTCATAGCATTTCCAAAATAGCAGATCTTGCACAATGTTCCCCATGTGCTACCAAAGTGAGCCAAAGTAAAACAACTGATGAACTGGAATGAGGTCATGAGCGCCAAAGGTTCCACAGAGGAGCTACTGTATATATACAGCGTATGGGGCAGAAAGAAAGCAAGTTAACTTCTAATAAACCAATAAAGGAGATGAAATTGTCTTGAACCAGGCAACAGCTACATCAGAAGGTTTTAGTCCATGCGATTCCATGTGATAGTCATTAAGTGTCTACAATGAAACAGAAATTAAAATAATTACTGAAAGGTTTTGTTAATAAAATGTAAAAGCAGATCTCTGAGGCTAATAGCAGTGCTCTCTTCTCTAAACACTTCACTCAAATGAGGACTAAAAAGTGAAATGTCAGATCTCTGAATTGCTCATGATTACTGACTCACACATGCCTTAATTATGTGCTTCTTCTGAACTCTTCTGTGTAGTTTAGACAATCGGAAGGTTTTTGCTGTCAACATTTTTTTTTGTCAACGGCTATTTGTTTTGTCAAAAATCAATTTACACTCAACAACCCAAACCATCTAGGGTTCTGCGTTACCCAAGAGTGGAAGATTCATGTTTTATCCCAAAGATATAGGAGCATTTTCAAACAAAGCAAAAAAGAAACTCAGCCTTTTCACATCTCTAGGGAACACTACTTTGAAAGCAATTTTCTTTCTCCCTCTAAGGAGATTGTGTTTGTATTCAATATTTAGGCCATCATCAGCAGAACTACAATGATCGGAACTTTTTATCACCAAAAGCACACAGGGCTGCACTGCCACTTATGACTCTAAATGGGAATTTCCAATATTGCCCTTTAAGGTGCTGATATTGCAGAAGGATGCAATATGTAAATGAGCCTTCTAACTAATCTCACAGTGTGTTGTGAGCATCTTGACCTATCCCAGTTCTAGATAAGTGTACGTACAGTGTATGACCAAAGGCTGGTAGACACTTGCTTATCCAATGTATCTTCATAAATAAGAGTATTTACTGTACATAACTCTTGCCCACCACCACAACCACCACCACTGAAAAAAACATTGTAAATTCCTTTGGGAAGACTTTTCACTAGACGTTGCAGTGATGATTTGATGCCAGTCAATAATGAGAGCATTAGTGAGATCAGGTGCTGATGATGGATGATTAGATCTGGAAAAAACTCGGCCCAAAAGTATTGGCTGGAGATTGATCACTCTAGAGATCGCAGTTCCCCAGGATAATTCTGAGGTGTGGGGAGGGGGTGGAGACTTAATGCCCCTCCTGATGATGCTGGCCAATGCTGAGCTCATGTGCAATTATTCCAGAGCATTTCATTCTAGTAACAATGAGTTTCTATGGAAAATACTGCGGTTGTGTAATTCACAGTGTGTGTAAATACACTGTGTGTGTCCAGTTATGTCAGTAGTGGGGACACCATAAATCAATCAGAATCAGAAAGCCTTTATTTTCAAGCAGCTGACAATAAAGCTATTGTAATAAAGCAAAATGCTTTTTTGTAAAGCATCTGAATTCAGTTGTGTCTGGATACTTTTGAATATATGGTTTATAAACAATTTGCAGATTTATAATTATGGTTAATACAATGCAAGCAAGTCAAAACATTGCATATTGTGCAAGCCCAGTACTGGCTTTCGCTGATAGAGTCCTTGTTGATTTAGAGTACAGTATTTGTGTGTGTTATATCTGGCTTCCTCTCTCTCTTGGGTATGCTCATTGCCTTTTCCCCCAACACTTAGTGTCAGCAGAAACGCAGGAGTTAGTGCAGACTGGGGGTCGGCACAACAAATGCGTAATTAAGGAGCCCACTGCACCACGGTCTTATAGAGAAGGTGCAGACTGTAACATTACCACCTCATAATTGGATAAACAGCTGTCCAGAGACTCAATGCTTTGATTTTTCATCCATTTGTTATGATTTATTTCTTTATTTTGTTTTATTTTTTATTTTTGCAAACAAGCTGAGCTGTTAGATGCCACCTGCTGTGTGTCTACAGATTGCAAGCATGACCGGCTCAAGATCACACTTACTGTATTTGTAAAGATATCAACACCAAGTGCACACACACACAGAGCTTCTGATACTTGCAGTGTGGAATGGCATTTTTGCATACGTCATTCCAATAAAACACTCCAATCACTGAAATCAATGCAAAACCCATGTAAGTGTTCAAAGATCAGCCATAACATTAAAACCACATGCCTAATATTGTGTAGGTCCCCCTAATGTGGTGCACGATGTTCTGACCTCTTTCTATCAGAGTCAGCATTAACGTTTGTGCTGCAGTAGCTCCCCATGTGCATAAGTAAGCTTGGATGCCCAGGACCATGTCACTAGTTCACCATTTGTTCTTTCTTAGATTTTATTTGGTACGAATGAACCAACTAAACTGCATCCTAGCAACACTCATTTTGGAGATTTGGCCCCTGTCAAATACTTATTTTCCCATTTTTACTGCTTCTAACACATCAACCAGCTGCCTAATATATCTCACCCCCTGGCAGGTGCTATTGTAAAGAGACAGCAAGAAAAGGCATGTTATTCACTTTGCCTGTAAGTGGTTTTAATGTTGTGGCTGATTAATGACCATATTCTGCCATTAAAAGAGTTAATCCTTTTACACGTACACTGAAAATGAACTAAATTCAGAGCTGTTGTTTTTTTAAAGGGTTGTGCAAGAGAATCTGATACGTTTTATGTTCAGTGACTCATCAGTCATTTTCAGCATTAGCTACCATTCTTCTGTCCATTGCTTAGTAACTAGAGATAGGCAGTGCACATTGGTACACATTGAGCTGCTTTAGTGCTCGCTAAATGTGGTGTGCATTGTGGGTGAATGTATTGCCCTCAAAATCACTCTATAATTGTATGATACAGACAGCATTTATGTATGATTAAAGACAAAGACCCTAACGTTATCTCATTACAGCAGAGACAGTGAATGGTAACTGGTGCAAGTTACTAGAGTTTTATTTGAACAATCATTTTACCCCAATATCCAAAAACTATAAAGTAAATGCTTAAAATGTTACACATCAAAAATAAAAAGTAGTCTAAGACAACATGATTTTCTAATTTATTCAATGTTACCACATGTGCCGCTGTCTCCTTTATTTAACATTAGAGCACTTACCCTTCTACCCTTTATTTATTATTTGAGAGTACACTTTTATCTCCTTTATTTGATGTTACAGTAAGTGCTGTTATCTTCTTTCTTTGATATTAGAGCATGCACCTTTATCTTCTTTGTTTGATGTTAGAGTATATGCCATTATCTTATTTATTTGATGCTAGAGTATGTTCCATTATCTCATTTATTTGATGCTAGAGTATATGCCATTATCTCCTATAGTTGATGTTAGAGTATATGCCATTATCTCCTTTATTTGATGTTAGAGAATGTTCCATTATATAATTTATTTGATGTTAGAGAATGTTCCATTATCTCATTTATTTGATGTTAGAGTATGTTCCATTATCTCATTTATTTGATGTTAGAGTATGTTCCATTATCTCATTTATGTGATGTTAGAGTATGTTCCATTATCTCATTTATTTGATGTTAGAGAATGTTCCATTATCTCATTTATTTGATGTTAGAGTATGTTCCATTATCTCATTTATTTGATGTTAGAGTATGTTCCATTATCTCATTTATTTGATGTTAGAGTATGTCCCATTATCTCTTTTGTTTGATGTTAGAGGTTGTGCCATTATCTCATTTGTGATTTACATGAGAGCATGTGACCTCCTTTCTTTAACATTAGAGCATTTGCCATTATCCCCTTTATTGAATGGTAGAACATTTCTTCTTTGTTTAACATTAGAGCATGAGCCGTTATCTCCTTTGTTTGATGCTAGAGCATGTGTCATTATTTTACCAGCGCGGATGTGCCATACCCTTTGTTTGCAAGAGGTGATTTCACCTCCTGATGTTTTGGCGTACCCTTGGCAGCATTTTTTTGTGTTTGTATGTGTAAAGAAAAGAAGAAAGAAAAAATATCACCTTGATGTGAGATCATTTCCCTTGATAAGAGTTTTTTTTTTTAAGTGTAAGTAAAAAGATTCACTCAAGCAACCAATGGGTCATGAAGTGCTGGAGGGAAAAAAAAGTGCAAGATTGACAGAAAAAAGGGCAGCAGAGTTGGAGACATTAATGTTTTTGCTCATACATCTTAGCCATCCCAGCTAAAACCCACAGAAGATCTCATGAATGAAGATGAGCTCCTCACACTCATTCCGCTGCATTAAATACATGCCACTATCTTTTCCATCATTGATGCTGGACTGTAAACCATGCTGATGCCATTGCTTCCCACCTAGATCATGCCTTGCCGGTTAACAGCTGCCTGGGTATGAACAGTTGTTCATTAAAATGTGTGTGTGGGTTTGTGAAGACCACCGCTGCACATGCAGCAAGGCGCAACAGCAGGCAGGAATCTTTGGCAATATAAACAACCCTTGGACCTCGGCAGATACAGAATTACCTGATTTAATCTCCGACATGGTGCGAAAAACCTAAACAAATAAACACAGCGAGCTGATCTGCGCGCTGGCTCCGCTCCTCAATGCTGCTCGCCAGGTTGTCAAGGAAACAGGCATGGGCCCACCTGGGAACTGTGGGCTGGCAATGGAGGAGTGTGTGGAATGGAGTGTACCGGTGAAGGGAGAGTGTCTATGGGTGTGTAGATGTAAGAGGTGTGTGTGTGTGTGTGTGTGTGTGTGTGTGTGTGTGTGTGTGTGTGTGTCTGTGTGTGCCCCTCTACTTTCAATATTTCACACTTCAAAGAAACCACCCCACCTCCATTGGGGTGGGGGTGCAGCAGCACATCCGTATGGTGCTCCGAGGTTGCCGCTCCCTCACAGAAACTTTGACACGTCGAGAGACTTCAGAGAGTTAGCAGTCTCACGGGCTGACTCACGCTCACATGCCAACAGGAAAAAAACACCCTTCCTCTACAGAGGCAGCTTTTCAACACAGGGCCCACACAGCTCACCTTTAGCACCCCTCACACAGGGCTCCTCATTCAGCTCAGCAGGGCTGGATTACAATATTCCACATACTCTGAAAACTCAGGAATCAGATAAATGGCATTTCTTTAGTCTGGGGTATGTAGTATACATAAATATACATAAAATACATAATTTTTTTTGGTTTGTTTCTGTTGACTTTCACAAAAACAAAAAAATAGAAATCTTCAGAACTTATCCGCAGGTACATACTTATACAGGTACATCTAAAAAAAATTTAATATAGAGAAAAAGTTCAATAAGTATTTCTTGACATTCATTTTAGAAAACTAAATGTGTATATTATATAGATTTATTACACACGATTATGGCGTTCAGATAATAAAACTTGAAATAAATTAGAATATCATTCTAATATAAAAAAGGATATTTTAAACAGAAATGATAGGCTTCTGAGAAGTATGTTCATTCCTATGCACTAAATACTTGTTTGTTCCTCCTTTTGCATGAATTACTGCATCAATGTGGTGAGGTGATCAGCCTGTGGCTCTGCTGAGGTGTAATGGAAGCCCAGTTTGCTTTGATAGCAGCCTTCAGGTCGTCTGCATTGTTGGGTCTGGTGTCTCATCTTCCTCTTGACAATACTCTATAGATGCTCTATGGGGTTCAGGTCAGGTGAGTTTGCTGGCCAATCAAGCACAGTAACACCCTGGTTATTGAACCAGCTTTTGGTACCTTTGGCAGTGTGGGCAGGTGCCAAGTCCAGCTGGAAAATAAAATCAGCATCTCCATAAAGCTTGTCAGCAGAAGATTTCCTGGTAGATGCTGCGTTGACTGTGGAAATTCCAAGAAATGAAGGATTGACATATTTCACTCTATGTTTAATGAATCTATATAATATATGAATTTCACTTTTTGAAAGAAATGTCAAGAAACATTGAACATGATATTCTCTCTTTTTTTACATGTAAATATATATGGATGCATTAAGTGTGTTGGTGTGGTGTAAGTCTCTTGCTTGTGATTGTGATTCGTGTTTTCCGATCATTGTGAATACCACTGCACACAGTGCACCACAACGAAATTTGTGCTCTG
>JBBIGC010000137.1:15016080-15028676 GCA_037576955.1 Lepidarchus adonis
CAGCTATCAACAGCGCCCGGGGAGCAGTGAAGTGGGGACGGTACCTTGCTCAAGGGTACCTCAGTGGTGCCCGGGCTAGGACTTGAACCTGCAACCTTCAGATTTCAGGGGCAAAGTCCTAAACACTAGGCCACCACTGCCCCAAAATGTTTGCTTAAATGTCATATATACATGCATAAAGTCACTTAAACATATTTGGGGCTTGTTTTCAAAGATTTTAGCAGAAAAAATGTAAATATGAGAAAATCTTTAACTATGTAAACTATATGCCAAAAGAATTAATTCCCCTATTGAAATAATAAAATTCCGGTGTTACAATCACGTCCATGGTGACAGGTGTATGACTTCATGCACCTAGTCATGCAGACTGCTTCTACAAACCTTTGTGAAAGAATGGGTCACTCTTAGGAGCTCAGTGAATTCCAGCATGGTACCATGATATGATGCCACCTGTGCAACAAGTCCAGTTGTGAAATTTTCTTGCTACTAAATATTTCACAGTCAACTGTCAGTGGTATTAGAACAAAGTGGAAGCGATTGGGAACGACAAAAACTCATCCACAAAGTTTTCGGCCCTGATAAATGACAGAGCAAGGTCAGCGGATGCTGAGGTGCATAGTGCGCAGAGATCAGCAACTTTCTGTCAGTCGCTACAGACTTCCAAATTTCATGTGGCTTTTAGATTAGCTCAAGAACAGTGTGTAGAGAGCTCTTGGTTTGGGTTTTATGGCCAAGTTGCTGCATCCAAGTCATATATCACTAAGTATAATGCAAAGTCGGATGCAGTCGTGTAAAGTGCCGCCACTGGACTCTAGAGTAGTGGAAATCCATTCTATGCCCTGATGAATCATGCTTCTCCATCTGGCAAACCCAGATGAGTCTGGCTTTGGTGGTTTCCAGGTTTCTGACTGCATTGTGCCAAGTATAATGTTTGGTGGAGGGGGAATTATGATTTGGGGTTATTTTTCAGGAGATTTTTCAGTTCCTTAGTTAAAGAATCTCTAAATGCTTCAACATACCAAGAGAGTTTGGACAATTTCATGCTCCAAACTTTGTGGAAACAGTTTGGGGGTGGTCCCTTCCTGTTCCAAAATGACTGTGCACTAGTGCACAAAGCAAGGGCCATAAAGACATGGATCATCAAGTTTGGTTTGGACGAACTGACCTAAACCCAAATTAGAGTGAAGACTGCAAGCCAGGCCTTCTCATCCAACATCACTGTCTGACTTCACAAATTTGCTTCTGGAAGAATGGTCAAAAATTCCCATAAACACACTCCTAAACCTTGTGGACAGCTTGCCCAGAAGAGTTGAAGCTGTTATAGCTACAAAGGTTAAGCCCACGACATAGTATACCCTATGGATTACCCTTTTTCATCTTTATTTGCTGCCATCCACCCATCTGTTCATCCATCCATCAATTTATCCATCCATCTATTAATTTATTTATCCATTAATTAATTCACTCTTTTCCCCATCCATTCATTTATTCATTCACTCATTTTTTGAAAAAACTATCTTAATTTTGAAACTTTTATCTCAATCTTACACAGTCTGGGTTGGATCAGGATACATTTCACTGTTTATTGTACTTGTATGAATAGATATGTGACAAATCAACATCTTGAATCTTTGTACATTTGTTCGTTCTTTAATTTTGCCACAGACAAGTCACTTTCTTTCTGGTGTCACTGTTTTATGAAATCCCTGGTCATGATGTCTGTCCAATACTGTAAAGTTACAGTAAATCATGCAAGGAGCATGCGTAGTAAGAGTCCCCATGCACCCATGTGAAATCAATCTATACCTAACAGGGATTCAAAGTCCAAATCAGGGCTGGTGGCTCCTAAATTGCACAAAGCTGCTGCCTCGCCTGGGATGAATTTTAAATGGGGATGCAGAGGATGCCAGGAGGCAAGTTATTGAATAGAATATCAAAAACAGCCAAAATGAGAAATGAGAATGCAGAGAGAGAGGCTCGGGGCCTTCTGGTCAAGAAAAACAAGTTAATGAAATTCTTTTGAAGGAGAACGTATGTGAGAATAAAAATGCCCCGTGATCGTGGATTTGGAGAAGATTTGAAGAAATGGGAAGAAATAAGTCAAATGTGGAACGGCAGACCATTTTCCACATTTTCACCTTCCCAAAACCAACCATCGCCACTAGTGCAGCAACATAATGCACTGCTTTGTGACTGGAAGAAGGAAAGAAAAAAAAAGAGAGGGGTTCAACAGGACTGGTGTCCACCTGCGGTGAGAGCAGAGCACAGGCGTTTCTCTCCAACATCGAACCCCTGCTACTCTCTTCACCCAGAACTTTTGCTATTTGTCATGCTTGCCGATGTATTGTCCTAAAGAAGAAAGCAAAAACAAAGGAAGTGTAGCGGGGGTTCGTGCAGTGCAAAGTGTTCTACTGTGCACCTCCCCAACCCACTCAGTCCCAGAGTGCATCTCCTCTAGCTTTGATTCCAAGCCTCAGGGAAAGTGCCCATTCCATGGAGGATCCTCCAATTCATAATTAGAAATAAATAAGCACAGCAAGCAGATGGAAAATACCTGATGTAAGTACTTTAAGAGAAACAAATGCATAATTAAATCCACAGTTTTCCACCGGCAGGGTATGTCCTTACATTGCCACAAGTTTGTGTCCAAAGCCACAAGTTTTCATTGCTATTTTCAATAATTAAAAAATATTTCTTTTTTATATTATGGGTATAACAACTGATAAATGTATTGATGCATCCACCCAAACACTGCATTGTCTGATGTATGAATACGGCACATGAAAATCAATGTTCATTGCACCAATAATTTTACTTGCAGTTAATTTTACTGAGAAGCTGATTTTGCTTATGACTGTCACTATTTTTGACCTTTGATAATCTGTTTGCATGTGTGAGTTGATGGAAATGCATCTTTAAGTTTATGTTAAGTCTTATGCAAAAGTTTGGGCACCCTTTGATAAATAACAGATTTTTGGTGATTTTGTAATTGAAAAGATGTTAACACAGTCTCTCTAGGACATGGAAAAATACACACTTTCAGCAGTTACTTTTATGCCATAAATAGAACAAAAATAAAAAATTATGGCACTGTGTAAAAGTTTGGGCAAAAAAAAAAAAAAAAAAGTTCCAAAGTCTCAGATTCTTATTACAAGGTTTCAAACTTTAATCAGCTCGTTAGAACAACAGCTGGCAACAGCTATCATTAGTAATTTAGTAAAATTAGAAACAAAAAAACAAACAAAAAAAACAGGATTTAGCAGACTGTGTACTGTTTCACTGTCCTTCATGGAAGAGTCAGCAGAAGAAAATCTTACCTGTGTCCCCATCATAAATTCCAGTGTCCGAAGTATGCAACAGACGCCTGATGCATTTTAGAAACAAATGCTGTGGACTGATGAAGTTAAAATAGAACTCTTTGGCCACAATCAGCATGTTTGGCTCTATCATGCTTTGGGGTTGTGTTGCAGCCAGTGGCACAAAAAACATTGTATGGGTGGAGGGAAGAATGGATTCCACTAAATACCAGCAAATTCTGAAAAAAAAAAAAAACATCTGTAAAACCATCTGTAAAAAAGCTGAAGCTGCAAAGAAGGTGGCTTCTACAACAGGACAATGATCCTAAACATAGAGACACAAGCTGAAGGTTTTGGAATGGCCATCACAGTCCCCTGATTTAAACATCATTGAACATTTTGTGTGTAGATGTTAAAAGAGCTGTGGATGCAAGCCGACCAAAGACTATTACAGATCTAGAAGCCTTTAGCAAAGAATGGGAGAAAATCCCAAGTACAAGAAGTTCTGCCAGAGGAGGTGTTACTACTGTTACTAAGTACTGATTGTGTAGGGTAACCACACTTTTGCACAGTGCCATAATAATGTTTTTTGTTGTTGTTCAATGTATGACATAAAATGTAAATATGCATCAATGTCTGATGAAAATTCTGTTAATTTTTTAGTGTTTACAAAAATGGAGACTGACACAAGGGTTTAGTGCTCGAATATGGGACACGGGACATTTCTGGTTTATTACCAGCCATTAAATAGCTTTGGGAACCTAGTGTGCCCTCTGCAGGAGAGGTCACACTCAGAGCATTCAGAGCTAACCCTTTAACACACATACACAACCCAAGCACACATACTGATATGCACCAATCACAGCGGTGGTATCCCAGCCATCCACCCTCAGAACCCACACAAACCAACCCCAAAACAACCCAGATGATTCCCACTACACATATAAAACACATTCCCCAACAACGAATTCAATAACTTCCAAAGGATTGTGGTTTATGTTGCCTGGCTACTGTAAATTGCTTGCTGCTGTTAGTGATTCCATAGTTTTTCCATTGACTGGAAAACCTCCCACTCATTGCATACTCATGAGCCATGAGCATGAAAATGTCACATCTGATCAGCAGGTCCTCATGCCTATTACTAACTGCATGGCTGCCGTCTTAACAACTGTGTTAATTTGCGTTTTTGTATTTTGAGACACTATCCTACATGCTTTTAAAAGGTAGAGGATAATCAGTGGAAAACCAAAGTTGCTCAAAAATTAGCAAATAGAGTGGAATATGTCATCAGTCACACAAGTCATATCTCCACCCACTTTTTTGCATGACCTTAAAGGCATTGACATGACAGAAAGGATCCCATTGCATCAAGCAAAATTCTTAGTCCTTTGGGCCCAAGTGTTCTTTCTAAACACTCAAATACAAATAAAACCAAAGAGAAAAAAGAAATCTTGAGCTTTTCATCTTGCCCTTGGAAAGTGGTCACCTCTCCGAGCCAGATTCAAATCAACTAAAAGCACAGAGCTGCTCCGACCCATGGTGAGTGCGCGTGTCTGTGAGGAATGTTAAGCGGGAATGGCTTTTCTGATAAGGATTTGTTCTAATCCTCAACTCCCTCTCCTAAATCAACCGCCAACAGCGCCACATGAGTTTGTATTCAGGGTCAGTGGGGCTGTGTGTGGGACTGAGGCTATACAGTGAAGTAGAGTAAAATCGGTTATCAATGAGGCATCTGAAATAAGGACAAATGCCAACTAAGAGTCTATTCTTCTGTGACTTTCGGATTGAGCATGTTTACACTGAGGCCACCCAAACTCTCCGGCCTCAGAGGGCTGCTCGGTAAACAAAACAGACTCCCGCTGATTAATACCACATCGATTCCTAACAAAGTAAATATCCAACTTGATCCACAAGTGCGTGGAGTGACAGGCTGCATTGATCGAACATGGTTGGAGAGACGCTCCAAAACGTAAAAAGACACAATCCATTGGCCCTGCTGTTTGAACTTGGACCCGAACAGGGTCTTAATTGCAATTCCTCTCTTTCCCGTCCATGTTACAGACTCTCATGCAAAGAGAATTGTGGAGAAAATGAGGGCTGATCGATTCCTCCGCTGTGATGAATGGCGCTGCACTGTTACGGTGGAGACTTTTCTTGAGCCATCAGCACAGAGCTAAAGGCTTATTTATATCAATTAGCCTAGCGACCCGCTAGTCTTGCATTATGTATTCGGTAGCGATGACTTTACAGTGACATTCGGTCACCTCGCTGTGTAAAAGTGTGCCGGCCATCCAAGTTGGAGAGTGGCACTAAGCTGAGCCACGGGATAGCCGTCTGCTCCAGGAACTGAGTGGACTGCAGCCAGGGAAGGCAACATGGCCCTTCTTGGACAGACATCTTAGAGGGTGGGCAGTCAGTATGTTTGGCTAATGTGACAGGCTTGTCATCTGAATCCAGTCAGCTTAAGCCCACGTGACTGCAGTCCCCTGCTGTCCCGGGAGCTGTGGTGATTAGCTGGAACATCGCAGGCAGGAATATGGATGACAGATCGTCAGAGCTGCCAATGTCCCTACTGACAGCTTCTCCGCAGGATATGGGGTCACTCGGGGATGCACGTGTTTTCTTTTTCCCCTAACGGGATGCTCACATACAAGTTCCGCTTATCAATTATTAATGAGCTTCATTCGCATGACTGAATCCACTTCTACACGCATGCGCATTTGCTTTCTGCACTTTTCAATAGACAGCCCATCGATACAGTTTACCCTGATAAGCATCATCAATCCAAGTTAGTCTTCCCATTTTATTTTTTCCTCAGCCTGGCTGACCCTTCCCACTTTGCTCCCTCCCTCATATCAGGCTGCCGATTCTTGGACTTGATTTGAGATATAAACCTTCTTTTCAAAGCCCTGCACGCAGATGCTGGTGGGTGGTATTTTTGTGGGGTCGTATTTTCTCCCCAGTAAATACAGCAGGCTGGGACAGGTGTGGGATCAGGGCTGGAGCACAGAAAGCAAAGCGCTCTGTTCTTCATCTCTGTAAATCCCCCTCCTGCTGCACACAGCATCAGCAGAAAAGCACAGAGACCAGGTCAGGGAGAGCCTGGGTGGGATCTACAGCCTCTGCTCTCACCACTCTCCTAAATCAGGCACAGCTCTATAAATGGCACACTGCTCACATTTACTCTCTCACAGCCACCTCCACCCCATCCATTCTTTCAGCCTCCAGCCTCCCTGCACCTTACCCGCTGCTCCAGCATCACTCACAGGACTGAGATCATTAAGGACATGTTCTCAGCTTCTATAAAAACACACACCAATTCAGTTAAGACTGAAATACATTCTGCTATATATGTTTACATGTAGTGAGTGTGTTTAAGTAATGTTTCAGAAATAAAGAAATAATCAGATAAATCAATAATTTGCATAATTTGCTGAAAATATAATGGTTAAGCCAAGCCATGTTTCATGTGAACTTCTAGAATGCCATTTCTGTAACTGGCAGCTCCCCTTGGTGATGGGTGCTGTTCAATGAGCGCCAGTGTGGGGGTGGGGTGGTTTCACCTCGCAGGCTGACAGGCAGGTGTACTTACTAAACCTCTTGTATTTGAACATTTCCACAGGCTGAGTCGTGAACGTGCTCTTCATTCAACACCACTGTGATTTGAGGTGGGAGCTTGGACAGTCTGGAGCGATCCACTGCTCAGCAGTGCAGAGAGGGTCCAGATGCCACCTCTCCCTCCGCAGCACATCACCGGCCTAATCCAAAGACAACGGCTCTCTAATCCGTACAAAACAGCGATTGGGAGGCAAGACAAATGACGGCGGGCTGCGCGAAACTAAAGCTGCCAAACAGCAGAGCTAATCCTGATGTGTGATACTGAGCTGAGGGACATTGATAACATCCACATCTAATGAGAAGACAAAAAGGTCCTGTCTTGCACTCTAGCACTAGATGTGTACTGGTGTGTGTGTTTGGGGAATGTGGCTGGGGCGATGAGTGAGTTTTTGTAAAACACATATAGAAAGTAGAAAAAACGCATTAAAGAAAACACAACAGTTGTCCAGAACGAGGAAGAGAAAGACAGGCGTCGTAGAGTAAAAGCATGTAGCAACAAATAGACTCTTACAAGCCTTCTGTCCACAGACAGATTGTTTACTCCTACTTTCAACATCACATAAAGAGGGGAAACAGAACAAGAACATACAGGAAGACAATGATGAGTGAGAAAAAGCTACAGACAAATGAGTAGAGACCTTTTGGCCTTCGTGTGCTGGCCTGTGGGTTCACTAGCAGAACGACAGCATTCTATTACTGAGGCTAATGACTGTGCTGGAGAAATCAGCTCTGTACAAAGCCCATCCAACACACTGTCAATCCAGCCACCCACACCAGTGCGGCGCACAGACAGGGCCTGTCCACGTAGACACAGAGGCTATGCACCCGCCTATTACTCTATACATACACAACATCCACCGCTCCACTTATCCAATAATACAACCCAAACAAAGCCCAATCCACCCTCACATTCACTGGAGACAGGCATGGCAACACGGGGAGTCTGGGGACAGGCAGTGTTTAGCAGCAGAAGCATTGTCTCACTCACAAAGGGGTGCAAAATTAGCGGCACCATGTTAGCCAAATATATAAGCCAACTGTATACGGTTCGCCAGCTATCTAAGAATTTGCCAGCTCTGCCACCGCACATACACAACAGGAGGCGACTAAAAAAAGGCTTCAAAGACTAACGCTCTTGAAAGCATTATTATTATTGTGCATTATTTATTTTTTTCATATTATTAGACTCACAACCAGAATAAAGTGCGTGTGACTTAATTACAATTCATTCTATAAAATGCATAGAGTAAGAGCAAATAAGTATTAGACAATATAGTTTATCATTTAATAGACTTCAGATGCTTATATACACTTTAAATTTAAACAAATAATATTTTAGACTTTTTTTTTACTAATACATCTTCAACCCAAAACACAAAACCCATCCACTAATACACACATGAAGCAGCTGAACATTGTTCAAAGGTACCTCAGTAGTACCCATGGCAGACCCCCTGGTTCGCTAGGCCACCACTGTTCTAGTAAATAACAAAGAAGAAAAGTTTCCCCTCACTGTAAGATATATATATTATATTACCTGAATAAAGGGTTAATATTATATTATGTCAGTGTGAGATCAAACTGATGAACAATTAAATGAACAGTCAATACCATATATTTTATATAATATATCTCCCAACTCTGAGATAAACCAGAGGGACGACAAGATAATGTATACTGCTTTTTGAAGGACCTGACAGAGAAGCGAGAAAGAGAAGCATTAGGTCCCGTCTAAAGCTCTATGGCAACCCTGATGTCCCATACAGCAACCAGTCCAGGGCAGTTCAGCATAGCTGAGACACCGAAACAATTAAAGACTCCATGAGCGTTATTGACCAGAAGCAGACATTCTTGAATGGTCTTCACATTAATGAGCACCTGCTATAGACAGTTTGATATGTGCTGCAAGCACATGCTGACAAGGATGATAATTATCTAAACAAAAATAGGATCCAAGATAAACTCAAGAATCAGGAGAAAATCACGAAAGACACACTTGAAACACTGCCAGTCATTCCAAACACAAATATAAAGTAGTGCTTTTATTTGATTTATAGTCTGTTCTGATTACAATCACAGGAAACAGATGTGTTTCATAGTTTAATGAATTTTTCAAGGGCACTGTGATCTCAAATAAATATGTTTAAATGGAAAATTACCACACCGCACTGAATTGTAACTAAAAAGTCTACGTTCATGCACTAATACCAAAGTCAAAGGTTTGGGGTAAGTGTAGTGTAGCTCTATTTAGCAAAAGCTAAAAATGTAAAATCTTATGGCACATAAAAATCATCAGTCTTCTGCTGCATCTTTCAGTACAGCGTTCCAAACTCTGGAAGCATCATCAGCACAAAACTGTGCATCGAGAGCTTAATTAAATGAAGTTTTCAAAGCAGCAGCAGCTACGCACAGGCCTAAGATCAATATTGATAATGCCAAGCAGTGGACAACAGTGGCAATGTGTTCAGGAAATGTGTGGAGTTATCTGGGTGTGGCAGGTGCCAAGAGAACACTACCTGCTGGAAGGCAAAGTTTGGTGGAGGAGGGATAATGTCCCGGTGCTATTTTTCAGATTTTGCGCTAGGACCGCTAATAAGGCATCATAATGTTATACTACATAAAGACATCTTAACACCATCATAAACATTGTTCTCACAGCGAGACGGTTGTTCACTTCTATGTGATGTGGTGTCCTCCAGTTTCCTCCCACCGTCCAAAAGCCTGTAGTTTAGTTTGACTGACCACTTTCTGTAAATTGTCCATTGGTGTGAATGGTTGCCTGTCTGTGTTACGCTATGATGGATTGGCTTTCTCTCCAGGGTGTACCCTGCCTTATGCCCATAGTCAGGTGGGATTGGCTCTAGCTTCCCCATGACTCAAACTGGATAAGTGGTTTGGAGAATGAAAGAAAGAAAGAAAGAATAAATGAATAATAATTTAAATACAGTGTTTCCTTTACTACCATGCAAAGGAATCTCTATGAACATACGGTTTGAAGAGTTTAGTGCTAGCTTTGACATTTCTATTAAACATGCCTTAACAAAACATAATAAATTATTCTCACGACAAAAAACTCTATAAATAGCAAACACAGTGCCCTTGCTTTATCTAAATTATCATATTTTCTATTGAATACCTTAATATCTTGTACTTTACTATAGTATGGCATCACACCATACTACAGTTATTGCACTGTGAAGACAAGTGATGGTGATTTCTCCTTTGGGAAAGAGTCAGGGGTCCTTAAGCAAAAAGTCCTCTGTACTAAGACTGTAAGTGACTATTTATATTCTGAAGTGTGTTTTGTTACTTCTGTGCAACCGTTCTGCAAAATAAAGACAAACATGTAGCACAGAAAACTTAAATATAGTCTCAAGAATTTTAATATTAGCAGTTCATTCTACCAAAAAAGCCACATCCTCATGCATTACAGTCACAATACCAAGTTCAGCTCAGCTTGCTCACTTAACCAACATTTATTTTTGTTACAGCCAGATTGTAGGGGAATTTACAGCTTCTCTTGTAGGTTGAGCTGTGTATACTGTTTATTTCCTAATAATGAAGAGTTTGTATGTTTGTTCTACCCTCACAGCTGCCAACATAAAATATTGCAAGAGGACAGGTTTAGAATTTGATGTATGTTTCTCACATTCTTCTATAGAATATGACCAGATGGGCTGTAGCTCAAAATTATTTTATAAAAACACTATTTGCTTCTAAACATTAAAGTAAATCAATGGCTGGAGGTAGATTAAAGTGAGATTCTGTTTAGCACAAGCACAGGTAATGTTTGGTAAAATTTGTGCTGTTACCAATAATAAGAGCACAGGAAGAACTCATTTCTGTCAGATTGTGTTGCCTCAGCTAGCTGTTGCTAATATGTTTGTTGATTTCCTAAGTCAAAATAAATTGTAAATTAAAGCAGAAACCAAAACAGAATGGTGCTTAAACATTTGAGATTGTATACAAAAAATATTTAACTTCTTCATAAATATAATCTGCCATTTCTATGTTTTAAGGGAAATGACTGTGTATTTCATATCTGTGAGTGGTGAAAGTGTGTGAACCTAAGACAGTTAACTGTTAATTTCAGTGTGAAATTAGAGTCAAGTGTTTTCAATCAGTTGAATGGCAATCAGGCATGAGTGGGCACATTTTATTTAAATAACAGTTTTGCTGCATCTGGACCAGGACAGGCTGCCGTCATACCTTGTACAATGTATGAATTTGAATAATCTCAATGAAGTTTGAAGGAAAATATCAGTACATTAATCTGGAAACAGAAACACAAGAGAAGGCAATAAAAAGACTTTAGGTGAGTAAAGTTTCTGGAATGGAAATGGAAAGTCAAAGTGCTGGCCTTAACCTAAAAGAAGAATTCACAAAACTGCAATCAATCTGTATCCTCAGTTCCCAAAAGATGAAAAAGTGCAATTAAAAGTAATGGTGATGTAAGTGGAACACACGTCTCTGTCCCAATTATTTTAGTGTGACAGCCATCAAATAAAAAATAAATAAATAAATAAATTCTTGTTTTGATTACATTTTAGAAAATTTTCCAGCTTTTCCAGAAATTGGGTTTGTACTTTGTACAGTTCAGGAGAGAAGAGGTATCCTGCTCATTTCAGGAACCACTTGGCTTAAAGGGCAGCACATAAATTAAAGGGCAGCACATAAAATAGAACTCATATTTAAAAAAATATTAATACAAGTATTCAGGTGCATGTATTCTGCTGGGATTTTTATTTCTGTGCATTGCTTTATCAATATTTTGAGCACAGATTTACTCCTTAAGCAATTAAGCAAAACACCACAACACATTTCCATAATTGCAATATAGAAAAGGTTTCCCCCGGGATATAGTCAGCAGTCTGAATCACTTGCTAAAACACAGAGTCTCTCTCACCATCAGCATTCTGACACAGCTAAGCCATAGCTACGATAGATAGATAGATAGATAGATAGATAGATAGATAGATAGATAGATAGATAGATAGATAGATAGATAGATTTAAATGTGTTGAGAAACATCAGTTTATGCAGGCACACACATTTGTAGGAATGTATTTCACATTTAAAACACATTTTTATTGTTATTCAAATAAATAATCTTTTTTTTTATTATGCATTCAGAATATGTGCTTAGATATATAATCAAACAATAAAGACGGCATGGGGCTCTCTTATATAGTTAATGACAAAAACCCGAAAATCAGTTGCCACACATTAACATGCACACAACTTCTCTGGCAATGAATATTATTAGGTAAAATAAACAACCAGGAAATATATAAATACACCCAGTGTGCAGTCAAATGACATATGTATGTCTAAGAGTAAATAAATAAGAGAAGCTGGAGGAGCTTCTGTTCCATGCAGAGGAGCGCAAGGCTGAGAAATGACAGCTGTGGTGAGTCCAGTTAGTCAATGGCTGGTTTCTTTTTCCATACTGTATTTAGAGATGCAGAGGCTCACTCTCATGTCAGTGTGTCGCTCTGCCTCTATTTTACCTGACGGATGAGAGACAGCAGGGAACTGGGTTTTTTAGTTAAGGCAAGCTTGGCAGAGAAAGCTCACTCTCCCCTGTTCATGACTGTGCAGGGATGGTGACACACACACACACACACACACACACACACACACACACACACACACACACACACACACACACACACACACACA
>JBBIGC010000137.1:15030261-15043928 GCA_037576955.1 Lepidarchus adonis
ACACACACACACACACACACACACACACACACACACACACACACACACACACACACACACATACATACACACACACAGTTCAAGTGCTCAAAACACTACTAGCCTATTTCTCATCTCTCTCACTTTCTCTAACACCTTTACTCTTCTTTCTCCACTTTAATGCACCCACAGTTCTGTGTAACCTCCCCATTCACACACTTCAGCTGCTTCTTCCCTCCCTCCTCTTGGCCTCTTTCTGTTGTGCTTGTTTTTCCTATTTCTACTAGTATGTGTCCACTGTATGCGGCAAGAATCTCCCACTACTCCCCGTCGCCATGCCCCACTGCCTAAGGAGAGTGCCTGTCTGCAATGTAGTAGGCAAACCAAACTGTTAATAATCATTTTCAAACTACTCTAAAAAACAGTGCGGTTTAGCAAATATATAAAATATATTCCCACAGCACATTACCTATGCAAGAAATACAGTACACTCTGCTTTTTTGCAATTGTTGCAGCTATCTGCTATCTGAACACTACTATTTGCAAACCACTGTTGGCACCCCACTATTTATTATTTATTAGTATTTCTTATTTTTTATTGTATCTTTTTTTCTTAGTCTGTTAATCTTGTGTGCATTTTTCTTTTTTCTTTCTTTTTTAAAGTAACAATTTTTATGTTAGTTTAGTTTGTATATTGTATTTGTAGAACTGCATGTGACAAACCAAACAATTTGAATACAATAGAATCCAGACAGCCCTTCCACAGACTGAATTCAGCCAATTTAAGGCGATCCCATTGCTCTCACAGCCTTCAAACTGTCTCTCACACACACACACACACACACACACACACACACACACACACAGTATATACAGTATTTGTATATTCTCCACATCTATTGTATATTCTCCACTGCCAATAGAACGAAATGCTTTGGAGGAGTCGAACATGAGCCAAGGTCACCGTTGCTGCTTCCAAGCATTGGGCATTGGAGCAATGAATCTGTGTTCTCTGCAGTGATGGATCTCCATCCAGGAGCTTTGGGATGAATTGGAGTGGTGCTTGTGATCTAGAACTCATCCTGTAACATCAGAACATTTCCTCACTACCTCAAACTCTCCATAAATTCACTTGACAGGTATTTTTCAGGCAAGAAGGCCAAGAACAAGAAATAAATGAAGCGCTAAAGGTTAATGCAAAGAATTTCTACAGTTAAGTGAATTGAGTCCATGAATTGAATCTACTGTTGAGTTCTTTTCTTCTAATGTTTGGGCTCATTATCATACTGTCTGCATTTGTTTCTTGCCTTTTTTCACAATTCTGATAACAATATACATTACTACTTCATGCAGTACTGTGTTATGGTAAAATGCATCAGAGGGTGTAGGAACAATGTGCTGCAGCTTGGCCTTTGTTTAGCCACAGAGGTTTGTAAGTCATCAGCAGTCAGTCAGTCAGGGCACCACCTTTATGATATAGATAAGCATTGTAACCACTTCTCTTTTTATTGTTTCAGGTTATTCACTGCAACCCAACTGCTTAAATTACTATTAAAAACTGGTAAAACATTTAAAAATGAAAAAGCTTTTCTTTTCTAACATCATTAGCCTTCAATTTGTTATGCGTTCAGGCACGTTTAGACACTGCCATCAATACTGGTTCAGCACTGGTTCCCAAATGAGATCCAACCATAAAAACTACAATATTGGCTAAAATATTGCCTAATAATAATTATAGTACACATATATTCATTTACACATATTCTGTCACATGGCCCTGGGCTAAGATGCATCACCTCCCCGTTCTAATGACGGAGAACAGACGCTGCCAGATTTCAGCACCTGGGACAGCGACATCGCTCCGTTCAGTAAGAGCGTCAAAGCACAGGAGCGGAGCACGTGAGTTCCCGCGGGAAAGCACACCTATCTCCTCCGCTGGTATCGGATTAAGTCCAATCAATGGAGAGGATGACGGCTTTAAAAGGCGACGTCGCGGTGACTCACGTGCTCAGCGTTATGCTCGCTACTCTGCTATGCCAGCGTCCTGAGCCGAATCTACCTGAGTGTTTTTTCACCCTTCTGTGTATTTCTCACTTATTTGACCCTGTCTTACCTGTCTGTGTTTTCTTCCACATGTCCCGGGTCCTGGAGCAGACGAGGGCGACTACTTCCCCTGAGGGATCAGCCACAGCCCACTCCCTTAACAAAGCTGCTCTGCTCCTCCTTAAATTCCTTTTCCTTTGTGTAAATATTGTAAATAAAACTTCCCTTCGGGGTTTCTTTGCCAATTTCATTGTGTTGGTGTTGGTCTGTGATCGATTCCGTTCACAATTCTCTAATTAGTATAACTGCTCTAGTTAAACTGGACCAGTCTATAAACACAGGGAATTTTACAGGAGGAATTGTGACTATGCAGGCATGTTCATGATCAGCAGTATGTGGCTGCTGCTGGTAAATTACATTAAGGCTTAAATTTCTACCACTTGCCACATTTATCCAGAGCCAAAACTGTAAACTGCTTGAAGCAGGAACAATACTATAGAGTATGCTGTTCAGCATTATCAGTTCTCCAGATTTGCTTACAGAGGCCTCTTACTCACCCAACTATGCCAAAATCCCCTGAATACCTGTATGCCACACTGACACACACCCACGCACACACCTGCAGCAACAGTTTGCCTTAGCCTCTGAGTGTAGCCTAATGCACAGATTGCTGACCCTGAAAACAAACAGTGTAGAAAAAGGGAAAAAAGTGGCAAGTGAGTGAAAAGGCAGCAGTGAACGTGAGTGTGCAGGAGCGGAGGCAGAAGGGAGCTGGGGGCGAACAGGACCTGTCAGAATAGCTTTTAGCTCAAGTCACTTAGTAAACGCTCTTAAAAAAGACAGAACAGAACCACGCTGCAATGTAAGGTAAAATTGGGAGCAGAGGGTTTCAGGTTTGGCTCTCCATTGTTTCTGTGTACTACTCCATAACTGATTTTTTTTTTCTCTCAAGTATTAACATGGGCTGAACAATTAATTATGATTATATTGAAATTGCATATGAAAGTGCAATTTTAAAATCATAATGGGGCCATTTTAATTACAATCTTATTTTTTCTAATATTTTATATATTTTATAGACATTAAAATATAATAATGATGCAGAATTTGTGAGCTGGGTGTTCAATTTGGCACTTGAAAGAATGAAAGAATAAAAATTTTGGAAAAAATAAAGCACCTGGGTGGAAAAAATCACTTAAAGTAAATAACTGCATACTTCATGAATACTGAGCAAGCATCTTCTCATCATTGCACTTGCAACACTGCTCAATAGCTGTCCAATGAATCTGTAATATTAGGCTCAAATGTCTAGGAATTGAAATACCCAACACTATTTTGAATACCAAAATACTCAAAGATTCAAAGATTAAAATATTAGACAGTTGTGTATGTATGTAAACACATATGCTTATGCATTCATGTAGTTGTGATGGAAAAACCCTTATTTCTTTACACCAAAGCAACATGACAGAGGCACAAGCAAAGGCAGCTTCAGGGATGTTCTCTAAGTAATTTCCATTAATGTCACTAACAAAGATCAACAACTAAGTGAACAGTGCTGCTAGCTCTCATTAAAACAGCCCAGTCATGCTCCAGGGTGTGTCACCAATCAGTTTAATATTGTTATGAAAGAACATGCAAAAAGATTCTTGGAATGCGCTCAGCCCTCAAGACTATACTCATTAGCTCATTTGAGAATGGTGGAAAAATGTAACAATAAACAATCACAAAGTAATTAACTGTCAAAAATATTTAGCCACGAGACGCCAGTGTCCAGTTCCTAATTACAGCTACAGTCTGCTAAACGTGACAGCTTTTGAGGAAGCGATTACACAAAGAAACCCACAAGCTCAGATGGGCCCTCTGAAAAACATGCACACATGTTCATATTAAAAATCCATTTATGGGTCATTGATAATGAAAAAGTCATTGAGACGGCAGCCTCTGCGCAGGGGCACTGGAGCTTGAGGTGTTTACCACTTAGCTGTGAGTATACTTCATTACAAGAGTAGAGGAATGATTAAAGAGAACATAGCACCCAATTAAATGCATTATCACAAACAACACAAAGAACAGCACAATGCAAAGTCTGAAGTTAGCTTTCAAAATGATTTTGGAGTTTCTAACACGTTTCTGTTTCAGACCAATGACGTATGACAGCATTCTAGCAACAAAGACAAGAGCAAGATAAGTGTGGGTAAGTATAACCTTCTGGAGTTTCATGGTTTTCTGCATTAATGTGTCATAAAGGTAAACTGATCTTCAAGAATACTGACACATATAACGTGCCAAAAATAATAGCACAAAAAATCTGATCTTTTTATGTCTTTATTGTGAACAACCATGAACAAATCATATTGCTAGTGGAAAAAGTATGTGAACCCTTGTGTTACTGAACTAAAAAAAAACAAACAGTTGGAGTCAGATGTTAGCATACCTGGAGTTTGGACCAGAGCTACACAAGAATACACTTATGTGAGCCAAGTCAGACAACACACCCAATATAGATGCTATAGAGTGATTTGAAGAAATCCATATACATGAGACATCCAAAGAATATGACAAAAGCAGTTCTGGGCTCAGATTCCCTCTGAACGATGCGCAGTTATTTAGAAGGCATTAAAATATCGGATTTTGTGTTATTACTTTAGGAACATAGATATAGAGCATAGATATAATTTTTAACGCATGTAATGTTCTCATTGAAGGTGTAGCAACCTCAACTAAACATCCAGATAAACTCAGTACAATAACGACAGAGGCGTAGAGTAAGCTGACTTTTACTGTTGTCTCTTCTTTACGTACAGGTGAAAACTGAACTAAACATGAGGTACATACAGGATTAATTTGTCCTCGTTCTTATACAATGCGTCATACATCACACTTTACATCACAAGTACAAGTATTAACCTAAATTAACTTACGGCATTGCTATCTTGTGGATTCAAATCAAAGTGCAGCTGGATTACACTTTAAACAACATGTGCTCCCATTCTGAATCAACATGTGCTCCCTTCTGAACTCTTTCCTATCACAAACCCCCGGAAATTACATCACTACTGACATCACATCCTGGAACTACAAATATGCTAAATTAACAGTCTTGTACAAACACAGTCTCTTATGCCACAAGTGCATTTGTGGCAACACAACGCATATTTTGCTTGCAGTTGTGTGTGCACGTTTTTATAAATGTAACATTTTCTTTGCATACGTCATTTACAGCGTTTGAGTGCTTGTAGGATTTTAGTATAAGTTCTATGCAAAGTTTTATAAATGAGAGCTATTCTTAAGCCACTCCTGTGTTGTCTTCACTGTGTGATGTGTTTCACATGAACCCCAGATCAGTGCAGGGCTACAGTTATAGTTGTGAACGTAGTCTCACCTCCACACAGGATTTCTGGAGCTCAATCAGAGTGACCTCTTTTACCTTCTCTCTCAATTGTTCGATTTGGCTGAGTGACCAGCCCTTAGTAAAGTCCTGGTTTAAGAATTATGGAGGCCATTGTGCACTTGGGAACCTTCAGTGCAGCAAAAATAATGTTTTGGTAGACTTCCCCAAATCTGTGCTTAAAACAATCCTGTCTGCAACCTCTGCAGGTCGTTTCTTTGACCACATGACTTGGTTTTGTTCTAATTTGCATTGTCAGCTATGAGGCCATCTATGCCTTTCCAACATACAGAAACATCTCAGCAGCAATCTAGAGAAATGGGAGTCACCTGAGCTAAATTTCATATGTTGTTGTAAAAGGCCTAAATACTGACATATGTGATAAATGTACATAATTGTCTAAAATCTGTTGACATGTGACATGTGACATGTTTTTATAGGGAACTGATTGTAGATGAATGGAAAAAAAGAATTAAACAACTAAAGCATCAGGCTGCAACATAAATTGAAAAAAAGTAAAGAGCCATTGTGAACACACACGCACACGCACACGCACACATGCAGGCTGACTGTCAGGCTCTAAGGAAAAAAGACATCTGTGTAGTTCTGTTATGTTCTGCCCTCGTTGTGTTATGAAGGACGTTGAGTGGTCATACAGTCATATACTGTGGGACCCTTCTGTCCATGTCATACTCAATGTTAGAAATGTCACTGTCACTGCCAGGACTACATCAGTCCTAGAGATGGAGAGGAAAGATAAGAGCTGAGAGACACTCCAAAGGTCTTTTCAGATTGACCAATACCTGAAAACATCAAAGTGCAATTTCAGAATGAAATCTGGAACTGTCAGGTGGAAGGTTTCATGGCAGAATGGAAGCTGAGGTGTTAGGTGCCCTGTGGAGGTGAGTTGGAGGGGTCAGTTTCTGGTCAGCCCAAACATCTTCAGCACTAAAATACAGAGACATACTGTATATCCGGGATTCTGCCAAACACTCCCTCAGGGAATAACAATGAGTCATAGTGTCTCTGATATTTTTGTTTTACCAGCACACACACACACACACACACACACACGCACACGCACGCACGCGCACACGCACACACGCGCGCACACACACGCTGTTTGGATATGATGAATAAAGCCTCATCTAATCCATCATTATTGAAGACTTTAAAAAAAAAACAGGTTTATCAGAGGAGAAAAGAACTAAATTTACATTTCAGTGTTTTACCTGAATTTGACAATACTTGTGTTCTTTACACATTTATTTTGAAAAAGTGCTATTGAGAATAGTGTGTGTTTCTGTTTATGTGCAACTGAGTGCTTTACAGTGCAATGGTTTACAGAGCAACACATACTCATATGTTTTAGAAGAATGTTAAAAGTTATTTGAAACAACATGACATTCCATTTGGATTGTCAAGCCTGTAAGAAAACTCAAATAGCTCTGCTTTTGATTAATAGTGTTTGAAGAATGTAATAATGAAATTGAATTCTATTATCTTTGGACATCCAGTAGGAGGAGGTCTTGCTGGTTTTTCTTGTCAATAGAACAAAAACACTGCATTTGAGTTTTATGTCTTTTATTCAGAGAATTGTTCAGTGAATTAAACAGCATATTTCAATAAAACCACCTCAAAGTAATATTTGACTTTGCAGGAAACCTTTGTTTCTTTGAGTACCCAGAAATTCTCTGATTAAAGGCTACTGTGAATAAAAGTTTAAAGCAAAGAGTAAAGTTAAATAGGCCAGTCGTCATCAGTTTCTAGCATTATATTTTAAAATAGTTTGAGATATACATATATATATATATACAGGCTTATGCAAAAATTTTGGAACCCCTCAATAAATAACAGATTTTGGTACTCTTTCTAGGATGTGGAAGAAAATACACAATATTTTCAGCAAACACTAATGCATAGCTACTTTTTATGCCACAAATTAAACAAAAATACAAAAACAAAACATTATTTTGGCACTGTGAAAAAGTGTGGGCACCCTACATAATCAGTACTAAGTAACACCTCCTCTGGCAGATATCACAGCTTGCAAACACTTTCAAACTAAAAGTCTTGTACAGTACTTGGGATTTTTTCCTGTTCTTCCTGGCAAAATGCTTCTAGTTCTGTAATATTCTTTGGTTGTCTTGCATGCACAGCTCTTTTAAGATCCACCAACACATTTTTGAAGACGATGTTTGAATCAGGGAACTGTGATGGCCATTCCAAAACCTTCAGCTTGTGTCTCTTGAGGTCGTCCATGGTGGATTTCGAGTTATGTTTAGGATCGTTGTCCTGTTGTAGAAGCTCATCATCTTTTCAGCTTCAGCTTTTTTACAGATGGTTTTATTGTTTGCCTTCTGCTTTGAAACATATTTGATTCAATGGGACCAGTGGCTAGGGGCATGAATTAATGCACTCAATGTTTACAAATTATATATACAGATCTAATCAGCTGATTAAGGTCTGAAACCTTGTAAAAATAATCTGAGTCTTGGAACTCTTAGGGTGTCCAAATGTTTGCACAGTGCTATAATAATGTTTTTTTGTTTGTTTGTTTGTTTGTTTTTTGCAACTATGCATCAATATTTGCTGAAAATATTGTGTAATTTTTAGAGAGACTGTGTTAACATCTTTTCAATTACAAAATCATTAATATCTGTTATTTATCAAGAGGTTCCCAAACTTTTGCAAAAGGCAATATATATATATATATATAGGGTCAAAGATATTTCTCATAGATAGGAAAAATGGCAATTGGGTTATTGAAAGAGGATTAACTTCTAAAAGACTAACAAACAGCAAAATGCGTAAATAACAGTGAGATAATGCAGCTTCAGACAAGAGGCCAATGTCTTGCGTCCCCATAGCTTGAAGAGTCCCTACTACAAATGGCTGTGACGTCAAACATAGAAGAGTGTGTGTGGGGGAGCGTCACTTTGGAAGCTTTCCCAGGCTGCTGTGATGATGTACCTCGCACACTGAGGTATAATTAGCCTTCATCATCTTTGCTGTATTCACAATAAAGACTTCGGGAAAGAGCCCAGGCTGTCGCTAACCTCATGAGAAGCCCACTGAAGAAAGATTTTCGCTTTGTAGACTGTGGAAACAGTCTCTCGCCGAACATTCTGTTCCGCAGAGAGGCGTTGATGTTTCCAATTGGAACTCAAATACTATTGCGGCGCTCTGCATGACCCACTTTTTTCCCCCATCTTATAGCGAGGCTTAGCATGCACACATTCAGTGTTGTGGTAATACTGAGAGACACACTGTTAGCCTTTGATTCCTCTATGTCACTCTTAGTATAAAAAGAGGGAAAAAGTATGATCGTGTGTTAGCATGCGGACCCTGCAGCAGACACTCCGTTCCCCCTGCTGAGAATGACTGATAGCCAAGTAGATAGAGTCGCTTGTACAGCAATGAAACCAAATCTTGAACTTTATTTGCTTTACAATGAAACACATAGACGGGGGTAAAGTGTGAGATCTTTCTCACAGCCTAGTAGAGTGGCTAACAGATCTATAGTGAAATTGCAGTTGGAGTACATCATTTAAGTACATTGTTTAAAATGGAAAGAACTTGTTTAACACATTATTTCATTTGTAACCCTATATGATCATACATAACCCACTTTTATCAAAGCCCAATCTCAGCTTTCTGCAGGCCTTCCTCCCATGCTCTAGCCTAGTGCACTTTGTAGAGAGTGCCAGAAAGCTGTTGCAGGCCACAGCAGTAGAAACCTTCAGCTGCAAAACTTGCTGGTGGTTAGATCATGGATCAGCCCTGCTGATTTAGACTGCACGGACGCCTCACCTGCACCTTTGATCAGGATTTCAGCCACAATCATTCCTCAGCTAGCTTGGTTGGGTGTTTGCTAGTGCTTCCATAGTGTTACACCCTTTCTTAAAAGGCCCATTTCGTCTCCATGACCCCAGACACCTTGGCCCATGACCATTAGGCTTTTTGCTCTTTAAAATACTCTGTAATACTATACTGTGGGCTAGTGGTCAAAAGGTTACATTACACCGACATAAGCCCTTTTTGACAATTGACATTTATAAAGGCTCATCCTAACACGCTTCTACAGCTATTACACTTTTTGGAAAGAAAATTATGAATATTGCCTTAAGACAAGTGATGCTAATTGGAAAAAAGATCAATGTTAATTTAGGTCATTTGTAATGAAATACAATTGTTATAAAAGATTTACTGTATATAGATGTAACATTTCTGTATGAACACTACCCTAGAGTAAATTGTTACCACATTCTCTATTCCGGAATCTCATTGTTGTATAACTCCATAAGGAGAAACAATAGGAGTGCAATACACTGTTTCTAAAAAAAAACAAAAAAACATTTGAATAATTATTTGCATCTTTTCTTAAAGCACATGGATGTAACCTAAGTAACAGATCTCTGAATTCTGCCAAGGTTGTTGCATGCCCTCCATCCAAATATAAACTGAAGTTGTCTGACATGACTGGATCCCTAAACTAGCTTGGATGGGGTTTTTTTCAAGCTAGCAAGTTAGCATGCTAGTATGACACTTTTTTTTTTGTTTGTTTAAATTCATTTAGGGACAAGTAATTCAGGGAAATAAAAGGATGTGTCAGTAGCCAGGACAGACAAATTAGGGTTAAGTGAGAATGCGACAGCATGGCCTCAGGTTCCTTTTCCTGAACTTATTGCTGGGTCCTAAATGAAGGCCATTAGAGTTTGGTGGGTATGCCAAAGGCAGCGCAGTCTGGTAATGAGTGGCCTTATAGCATTAAAGCAGCAGCGTAAGCCTTTGCTGTGCTTCCCCCATCAGGCACACCAACAACATGTCGCTTAATGCTGCCTGGACACCACACTAATTTGTTTGTGTTAAAAAGAGAAAAGATATATATATAATTTTTAAACATTGAGTGCATTAATTCATGCCTCTAGTCACTGGTCCCATTGCATCAAATGTGTTTCAGAGCAAAAGGGAAACAGTAAAACGTTCATGTAAATAGCATCTATGCTGCAAATGTGACTGAATCTACAGTACTAAGCACAAAAAGCTGTTTTCTCGAAGAACACAACTGTGGAATGACAGGTCTCAGATAAAGCGTGTTGGACTTAGGGATCTAATCCAAAACAGTCCTTAATTTAACAGCTTTAGTTTATTATGGGTCAGTTTTAATACACATTGCTAAATCACAGCCCACAACCATGAGCCAAACTCTCCTTTCTTACCCTCAAGATGTGGCTGAATACATAACCAGCTTTTTACTGATCATTTTTGAATGAGTACAAAGAAACACACCTGCAATGCTAAAAAGAAGCTTAGCAGTTGGCCCCATGTGAGAAACAGAACATTTAAAGGCTGGGAAATGATCCAACGCTCTCCCATACTCCCTTTATGGTTTCCTTTGGCAAACAGATGCATTTAAGGAAAGTTTCATTTTCAATTATAGGCTCACCTCATGCACTGCTAGCGTTCAGTCATCACACAAGCCATTCCAGCACTGTCATTAGAAAAGGATGGGACTTACTGCGTTACTGGCCCAATGCTACTGCTAAAACTGACTCACTTTACACAGATTTCAAACCTTAAAGTAAAATGTAATTAGTACAGAGAAAATATTTTATTTCAAATTGAAGATATTAACACAGAACTAGCCGTGGCAATCATGACACACAAATGGTTAATAATTATGGCACAGATCACATATTTTAAACATATTTATGTACAGTTTTGAGTTCATATACTCATATACAAATTCATCCTAAATCAGGACTATTTTAAAGGAAAGAAAAAAATGTCATTTTTACTTCTTCTTTAGGGGCAAGCACAGTTATCCTTTAACATCTTATATTTTCAATGACTACAATACATTCATCATTGTAAAGTAATAAACATAAAAACAGTGGGACAAAGCAATTTTTTGAAATAGTTCTGCTCTCCGAAACATGGATAGGGCAAAGCAAGCATAACTGGAGACCAGACACGTCAGTTAGAAACAGTTCAATCTAAATATGCAAATGTTTCGTTCAGCATTAGTGACATTACTGACTGAATTTTTTCTCTAAAAGGCTTTCGCTTGTTAAACATAAACTAACATAACAGAAAAAACAAGTGCGTGGAAGCATGTATGAGCAGCGTGTTGCCAGAATCACTACATTTCGCCTAATGAGCATTTCACTGGTTAAGATTTTACTTCCAATTCAATACTTCCAAGAAATAGATACACTCAGTCAGAAAGCCTCAGAGACAGTCTTACACATCAGTGCCAAATACCTACCACCATCAAAAATCTCTACATTCAGGCCAGAATATTGTATGCCCTTAAAAATGTAGTGTGTTTCTCTCAGCAAACGTTTCTTTAATTTTTTACCTCTGATATTTAGACTTGGAACAGACTATACCAATCACTTAAATGAATCCTCACTGCCATAATTAGCTTCCTTTTATTGCACTGCTGTCAGAAGGGTTCACATGGAAATGTCTGGTAGCATTTTGTGTTCTGAAATCATTGCATTAATTTAGGCTCTTTTAATGTAAAATCATTTACTAGTGACATTCTAGACACAGACAACAAGGAAGTCTCAAAATTAATACATGTATAAATGTGATATATTTTATGTAAAACAGCATGAATTATTATATTTATGAATACATTAATTCAGCTATGATTACCTCCAATGGAATCCAAGGAGATTTTGAAGAGGAAGGGAGATAACTATGCACCACTAGGTCATGAGTGGTGGAGACTAATGCATGTAACATCCTGCAAAAACTCCCCTAGGGTCCTGTCACTGTTAATCGTAGCCTAGTTTCATTTGATGATCCATGTTTATCTGCATTGCCTTTCTGCTGTACTGTATGACAAAGTATCTTTGGTTTGGCCATTTTTGATGAAATGATTAGTAGTAGTAGTTTATTATTATTATTATTATTATATTTTGGAGATTATGTTTTTTTCATCATGGTTTGAACCCTTTAAACTTCCAATTAGTTAATAATTTACAATTTCACACATCTATTTTAGTTTAAAAGGCATTTTATTCATATCGGTTTTGCAGAAATATATTGTAACATCATTCTTAAAAACTCAAAATCCTTTCTAAAATTAGAGGCATGAAGCTGCCCAGTCAAAAAAAATTCAATGATTCCAAATTCAGTCTCAAAGTTATATTTGTGTTACATTATGTGTCCAGGCTTATCCAGACACCCCTCTAATCAGGGAATTCAGCTACTTTAAGATGCATCCATTGCTGATATTCTCCATAGAAAAGCACTGTAAAAATGCAATCCTCTGGACATAATGTACTTTCACAGTGTTTTAATGGGGAAAAGTAACCAATCCCACCATCTATTCATTTGAAATACTAATGTCGGTAGTACTAGTATGCTGTGTGTGTAAATGAACAGCAGGAGTAATGCTGCTCGTGTCTCACAGTACTGTAGATAGTACAGTGTGAAACACATAAGTTTTGCATTGTTCTTGCAAACCAATCAGAAGACGGACAGACAGAGAGACAGACAGGGAGACAGACAGGTACTTCATTGATCCCAAAGGTAATTTAGATCATTTAGGTACGCTAAATGAAAAAATGCTAAAAGTACACAACACCAACAATGAAATGTCCAGTCCAATCCAATGTTGTGTATTTGGATATAGAAAAGCAATCTGATGGATTTTGTTCGAACAAAGTTCACTCAAAATGTACCTTTCACTGGCCTATTCCCATAGAGAATGAACACAGAGTTCATTGGCAAATTTCAGACGGACCTTTACATGTGCCTTTTTGAGCAGGTGGAGTTTAACCCATTAAGGCGTAATGTGTTACCAATGCTTTTATTGGTAACTGTGATCGCAGCTGCCTTGAGATCATTGACAAGCTCCTCCCCTGTAGTTCTAGGCTGATCTCTCACCTTTATCATAATCATCCTCACTCCACGAGTTGAGGTCTTACGTGGAACCCCAGACCAATGTCAATTGATGGTCATTTTCATTTCTTTCATTTTTTTCATTCATTTGTTATTTAACAGTAAAATCAGTTCCCGTAAGATTACTTAACTGAAATGACTGTAATTTAGCAGTTTTCAACTTGTTTTAGCACATAAAACTTAAACCCCAAAACCTGTAACTGAACTAACTAACAGTATCTGATCATAAGCACAGCAACATCCATTAAGACAAAGAATCTCTCTCTCTCTCTCTCTCTCTCTCTCTCTCTCTCTCTCATACACACACACACACACACACACACACACACACACA
>JBBIGC010000137.1:15047254-15064581 GCA_037576955.1 Lepidarchus adonis
CACTCTCTCTCTCTCTCTCTCTCTCTCTCTCTCTCTCTCTCTCCCATACACACACACACACACACACACACACACACACACACACACACACACACACACGGGCACACTGCATTTCATTGTATAAGTACATGTATAGTTCAATAGCTGGTTATAGAAAAGGCATGTTTTTTATATGGATCCTGTCATTTTAAAGGGCCACTGCATTTTCTAATGCCCTGTAACATTAGGAATATAAGACCCCACATCCCTCAGTCAGTGCAGACACACCACAGTTCAATGCCATGCTTAGCCCATTGTGTGATCACTGTTAGCAGCATAATCACACCTGAGTATGTGGCACATATCTAAAAATTGTGATGAAAGGGAAAATGTGTGAGCATGACCAGAAGAGGGTGAGAAAGTGGCTTGTTTCGCTATATATTTTTGGGCAGAAAATTGGATGGAAATGGGGAGATGGACGCGCAAGTATGCTGCCATTTCAAAGAGTTGCCATGGGGACGGTAAGTGAAGAGAGGTATGAAGAGAGGCAGATGTGTACTGGGGTGCTCATATACTTTGTTCATATGTCTGCAAGTATTTGTGCAGTCGCATATCGTAGCGAGCATCAGACATTACTGTCTACACTGACCATCAGCATAGGTACGAAGAGGCTCTTAGTGAAATTGAAGCCATTACAGACAGAAATGCAGCCCAATTGAAACAATTTCCCTAACTCTCACCTTCTCATTCAGCTCTGTGCTCACAAAAGAACATGAGCCTTTAAAGAAATATGCAGTAGTAGCCACATTGGAGGGTTTGGCTAATTGCAGTGGACTGTGAAGGTCATTACAGGAGGCCTGTTATTGTGGGCAAAACTGTAGGGTTGACACTGAAGTGGGCTACAGAGATGAGCGCAGTAGAGAATGAGCGTGAGAGTGAAAGACTAGGATAAGTGTGATGAGGAGGCAAGAGTGAGCATGCAGCCACATAATGTGACATTATCATTGCCAAAGTTCGTGCGTGGCACCAATTACAGCTTAATCATTTAGAGTGTTGATGGTTACCAGGGAAACTAGATGTACTAGTGCCACCCGGTGCGGTTTGCTTAATGCTCACAAGTGAAGCAGAGGAACGCTAAAACGGTCTGGCCTGCAGTTAATCTAGCCGCACATCACTGCTATCCTTATTTCCAGAAAGGAACAGTCAGACATCAACCCAGTGAACCAAACACACCACCTGACAAAACATGAACCGCTTGGCACTTAAACACAGAATATTCATAAAGCAAAGGCTCAAGAGATTAATAGCTCAGGAGACATGAAAAGATCAACACTCTGAGTTCCGTTTGAGTTTAAGCACTGCAGTGTGATCATAATCATTTCAACAGCCTGAGATATTTGAAAGTATTTTTTTAAAGCCATGTAGCAGCCTCCACAGGCTTACAGATACCCAAAGAATACAATACTTTATTACTTACTCCACTCTGACTTTCCTAAGCAAAAGCATGTAATAATTCACAATCTAGTTTTAAATGTTACAAATAAATAATAATAAAGAATACATTATTACTGCTAAATCTGTTCATTAGTCTGGCAACAGGGAGATTCATTTGTTATTTAACAGTAAAATCAGTTCCTGTAAGATTACTTAACTTAACTGAAATGACTAATTTAGCAGTTTTCAACTTGTGTTAGCACATAAAACTTAAACCCCAAAACCTGTAACTGAACTAGCTAACAGTATCTGATCATAAGCACAGCAACATCCATTAAAACAAAGAATGTGTGAAATAATTATGATAGTTTGTTTTTATGAATATACAATCCATTTCAATAAATCAACTACAGAAGTGTGAAAATACAATATGTGTATGGCTGTTTATATGCATTGAATGTTTACAAAGTGTACTTAACATTTTATACTATTACTGTATGGGTGTTTTTTACAGTATAAGAACTAAAAATGAGCTAAAAACTGAAGAGGTCATTGTTTGTGGTATTGGGAGCAATGTATCATATTTAATGCATGCATATCATGGAAAGCATCATAGATCCATCTTTCTTATAGTGCAAGACCTTGTAGTATGTTAAAAGGGCACGCTGGGCAAAATAAAAAATTTAACTATTGCTACATTTGTTACATCCTATAGTCGTCCGATAATTATCCTGAGAGCAGGAATTTTCACTCTTCTGACAAAGTACTTTGAAGGTGAGCAAAACATTTGAAAATGTATTAGTGTTTTTGGATCTGTTATAGCAGGTTGAGAGATTTTGTCTGGCAAATGTAGAGGGTACTTAGATAGGAAATGTGACTAATAGAAACTTAAATATCATATCTATTTTTATTAAAAATTATATGAATAGTATTGGTTTAAAAAAACTGTTTCTTTATAACCATGGGGGACAATTCCCAGTGGCTACATGCTGAGATATTGTCCACATATTGTAGGGAAAGAGCAGAAAGAGCGTTAATAGATGAAATCACAAATAAGAAAGACAATTCTGAATTCTGTCAAATTGGTAAGGATGAGGGATGCACTTCTATCCTGCAGAATATTACAAGATGTTTCATTGAACATAAATACATTCAATTATAGTTCAATCATAGTAAATTCTGAACCCAAACTGAAATCTATGGTTTTATAGTCTATGGTTCAGTTCATAGTGCATGAGGTGGTAGATTGAAATCATTACAATCTGCTTAACTACAATCTGCACTACAATCATAAAATCTGCTTAAGTCATGATATGAAAATCAAAAGCAGATTATATTTATTTATAAATAAAAAATAAAGACATATAAAAGACTCACACACTCATCTTCTGAGCCACTCATCCTAGGGTGACTCTCAGGAAGCAATGCGGAGAAGCAACCTGCCCAGTTTGCCAGTCTACTTAAGGGCAATGACTGACAAGACAAATTAAAAATCTACTTATCCAGACCTGGCCAATAATGCAGCCCACACAAGTGCACCAATATGGTGAAAGATGCTGTTGTAGATTGCTTATATTGCAAGAAAGATTGATTCACTGTATATGGCTGGATTTTTGTCTCATAACAGGAACAAACTTAACCATAACTCAAAAAATGAAAACCAGATTAACAATGAAAGGAAACTGTTAAACCCAAAGATACCAACTTAAATCTGGATTCTGTACAGGTGGATGCCTTCTCAGACACTCAAACCCCAAAATATATCACATACCATTTCCACATATATTCCCTAAGCAAAGATATGAAATGATTAAAAATAGATTTAACTGTATACTACACAATTGTATACTTGTAAACTATAATCCTAAACAATCTCCTCCATGATTGTAGATCTACAGCATGTAACATCTTGTGCTCTAAAGTCAAAGAAACATCCAGATTTCCAGTTCAAGTCTGTAAATATAAAGGTGAACTACATTAACAGATGTGCACCCTTTACCTCAACAGGTGAAAAGTCATAACATTAGTGTGCTTACGGTATCTTTAGTTGGAATCAACTAATTTCGACTGGAATCAGTGTAACTTTACGACCACACAACTCTCAGTACTCACCCAGCTCACTTGTGTCAAAAAAAGTGGTGAGTATTTGACTGCTGCCGTTTATAGTGCAATGAATGCCTAACTCAGACCACTGTCTATCATCAAATGCTACATGTTCACGAAACTGATGCTTCCTGTCAGACCTCAGTCTACAGCTGGTGCTTACACTGTCAAGGCTTCTCTGGAGAAAGACAACACCAGCACAGAGACAGTGACAACGGCCTTGTCTTTTCAACAGACAACCATTCCGGCTAACCTCAGGGCTTGTCAACCATACTGCTCAAACATTCCGAGATGAAAATGGTTCAAATTTTATTTACATTATTTCAAGAGTTGCAATGCATCCATTTTACTAATGTGAGAGATAAAGGGAATTAGCCAAGCATAACTTTATTTGCTAGTGGTTATCTACCAATTGAGTCGCTCAGAACAAGCCATTTGAATATTAATAAAGGAAGATAAAAACACAATAGTGGGAGAAGGTGCCACGGAGGAAGTCAGCAAAGCAGAGAATGGAGGAATAAAACAGAGTGAAAGAGAGGAAAATGTTTTCAAGAATGTGCAGGCATTTTTCTGCCACAGACATACTGACAAAAGCCATTAGGCAAGAGCTAAAGCAACGGCCCATTGTTTTCTATTACAGGCACATTTCAATCAACTGATTTTCTGTCCTTTAAACATAGAGAAGATATTAAAAACAGAGACTGAGAAGTTACTTAAGAAACAAGTAAAATATTGTATTTGTGTGTGTGTGTGTGTATGTGTGTGTGTGTGTGAGAGAGTGTATGTGTGTGTGTGTGTGTGGCTGTGCCTCCCTACCCACTCCGGGTCTCAGTGGACAGAGTGGGCGTGTTGTGGAGAACAGAGCGCCAGCTTGGTTTGATGTAGGCCTTGATTCGCAGGCTGAGCAAAGGGGATTGCAGACTCATTATCTCTCTCCATGCACAGCTCTTTGATGGGTCAGCCCCCAGCCTCTGGCCTCAAGCCTCCACCCTGCACATACTGAGCCTACCCAGGAATGTGGCTTACTAGCCTAGACCCGGCAAGAGCAAGGAGGAGGCGGTGGCGGGGAACCTGTTCTTTTTAGTACAAAAGGCTCTGTGGCCTTTTGGAAAAATGACATCTGTTCACAGATTAGTAGGGTCTTTGAGGACTAGCACAGCATGACAAGTTACAGTCTTTGGACCACAGTCTCAGTTTGTGTGTGTGTGTGTGTGTGTGTGTGTGTGTGTGTGTGTGTGTGTGTGTGTGTGTGTGTGTGTGTGTGTGTGTTTAAATGATAAACATTTTTAAATGATAACATAGTAGCAGGTTGGCATTGACTCTGAGCTGCAAGTTTACAAGGTACAGTTCATTTGTACATGTACTTCTTGCCAATTTAAACGCTTAAAATCAAACTTGTCTCTGCCAACGCGTTTTAAGCTCCACCTCAAACTAGAGCAGCAGAGCTTTCCAACAATGTGATGTGCCATTTCCCATCCCAAATTTCTGATCCAGACCTATACTCTTCCCTAGAGTGAGACTTATTGCCCATGGCTTTGATCACAATGCATACAGATCAAGGATCACCTGACTTTTTTTACTGACAGGTTTTTTTTTCATTATTTGGAAAGAGGACTACAAATGCTATCCAGCAAATCTGGTCAAAGCAGACTTTGACCCTGCCCACATTCGCTCTCCTGTTACTGTGTTAGACAACATGTCTGCAGACACAGTGGCAGCAGATTCAAAGGCAAAGAAGCAAACTCCAGGCTGATTAAAAAAGCAACACTGTACAGTAGTGACAATAATTAAAAGACCGGAGACACTTATGAAATGTCAGGAGTGTGATATGGTTCCAGACATCTACATCTGCAGTAAGAGTACAAAATAAAACAGCCCAGAGAAGAATGGTCACAGATCTGTACATCCAGACAGTAGAGACTGGCAGTAATATTTATAAAGGGGATTACTATCCAAATTAGCCAGTCAACTAGTTTTGTTCAGTATTTTTTTCAGTATGTGGAGAAGCCCACTTGTGCACCAATAACTGCAACTAAACTTGACTTAACAACTAAACTTTTGTAACTTTTGATCATTCTGGAACGTAAACTAAGGAATTTTAGTTCATTCATCTGCATAGGACACCTTCAACTCTTGAATGCTGGTGGGTTTCCTCACATTAACTGATGCATTAGGTCTTTCCACAGTATTTTAAATGGATTAAGTTCTGGACTTCAAATTGGTAATTCCAGTACATTCACTCCATTCTTCATTAACCCTTCTTTAGTAAAATGACTTGCAAGTTAATGGTTGATCTCTTGCTGTCTTGTCTTTTGACATTCAGTCCACTGACAGATGTCTTCATATTTTCTCTTAGAATAAATGTTTCTAACAATGATGAATCATCTAGGCCCAGATACAACTAAACAGACCCAAACCAGAACACTCCCACCACCATGTTTCACAGATTGAATAAGGTTCTTTTAATTAGATGGAAGTCTTAAGGATTAACTTACTTTTGCCACACAAATAGAGAGGTTGCTATGAGGTGCCATGTTGAACTTCCAGTGACCAGTATCAGAGAGTGTGAGAGCGATAACACCAAATCTAATACACCTGCTCCCAATTCACACCTGAGCCCTTCTAACAACAAGTCATATTACACTGGGGAGGGAAAATGAGCAATTACATTTTCACTTAGGGGTGTATTCACTTTTGTTCTCAACAGCAAATTTACACTGTTACACAAACTGTACACTTACTACACTGTATTAAAGTGTCATATCTTCAGTGTTGTCCCATGAAAAGGTATAAAAAATATTTAGTTATTAGTCTAATTTTAAAATGTGAGAGGTGTGCTCACTTTTGTGAGATACTGTAAAATGAAAAAAGAATATATTCAATTGAGACACCACTTTATCAAATTAAATGATACATTTTATGAATTGTTGCTCCCCTTTCACTTCCCAAATAAGGGCTCATCTTGGGTTTCTAGTGACCTAATGTAACCCAAAGGGGTGGACTGAGAGGATAAACTGCTGGCTGATGTTTCTTTATGATAGCAGTTTGTACTACAGGTTGTTCTGTAGATGAGGAAAATAAAGCTGGCCTGCATGCTGTGAACAACAGCACTGCACACACAGCCCAGTTTTGCCAATCCTACTCATTCATGTGTTACTGCAATATGGACACCCACACACCCTCTCTCTCTCACACACACACACACACACACACACACATGTACATCATCTATATTTCTACACCATAAGCAATTCACTTAACACATTCCCCCTGCTGCAGCGTGAGCAGGAGCAGGGAGCAGGCCGTGGGGAGTGTGGTGGTCTCTTGGGGGCCAGCAGAACACTCTCTTTGATTCAGCACTGGGATCGATTTCAAATGCAGGGAGTCCTTTCAGCACACTGAGTGGGGTGAATGTTAGAGTGCAGATGTATGTGTAAAACGGGAGGGGGGGGTGTCTGTGGGAGGTATTTGCTTTTCTCTGTGTGTATGTGTGCCCTCCAAAGGGCAAAAATGCTGCAAGTGATCTTCTACCATCATATAGAAGCTGAATTGTGGGGCTTGTGCTTAACGAACAGGACAGCGTGTGCATGCAGATTCTTTTAGCCAGCACACAACAGAGATCTGATTCATCATATTAGGCATTTTAGTTAAGTGCTCCATTAATTAACAGCCTTTCGTGCAAAACGTTCTCTGGTGTCGCTTGGCAGTGGCCCAAGAGCAGACAAAACGAAAGAATAACCTACCTTATCCCTCAGAAACACTTCTTCTCAGCACTAAGCTCATAGCTCAAATTATTCACTGCATATTAACTGCTTAGTTTCATACTCAGAATAGACTGCCAGTCATGATGTTTAAGTTTTACTGATTCCAACACAATTTCCCTTCTCCATCCCTGTCCATGTGTGAAAACTATTCAAATCCACATAAAAGTCATGTGTCATGTTTGAAACCCTGATATACTGATCAGACAGGACTGGTGTGTTAAAAGTAGAACAGTTATATAGTGGTGGAGGTTATGAAAGCAGCATAGTAAAATCCAAACTTGCCAAAACTCATAAAAATGCATAACATATTTCATAAAGAGCCTGTATTCATACACCATGCATTTATGGCATGTCACCAAGAGGAAAGTGCATTTAGGACCAATGACACTGATAAAGAAGATATGGATGTGATTATCAAAGAGAAGATATGGTGGACACTTTTGGACAAAGTAGGCCCCATGCTGGAGCACAAATTAAAAGATTGATTGTACCACTAAACTCCATAACAATCTTTCAAAAAAGAATGCATTTCAATAAGTGGAGCTATTTGTCATGTGACTGTCAATCACATTTAAATCCCAATATAAAAAAAATATTTTATTCCTACTTTGCCATACCTGTTGTTTCCATCATGTGGATTTGGTTATAGAGCTCAAATTCAAATTCAACTCCAACTAACTAAATTGCATGTATATGTCCATGGTCTTATCTATATTTGCATGGGATTCCTTCCCACTAGCACATATGACAACTGCAGGTTTACAAATATTTTGTTTGGTAGAGCTGGGGTATGATGGTATGATGTATAAACTTGCCATATAATCATTTGTGAAAAGTCCTAGCTGTCAAAACACTGTCAAACCTCCATCAGTGCCCATCAGACCCTCACTTTGTGTTACCTTATGATGGAAACCACACCTTAAATCAAAGTACACAGTAAGACATATTGTCATAATCTGCGTACTGTCCACTGCTGAGGCAAGAGACTCAATACATGAAAGCAGCAGAAAATAAGTCACATGCAAAATGCAGATTGGAAAGCAGATATGAAGCTATGATAGATTTAAACAGCAGAATAATGGGGAGAATGATCAAAGACACGCTAGATGAGAGACTTACAAAAAAGTCTCAGCCATTTCACATGCTGCAGTGCACTATGCTTAATTCAGCATTTCTGATTATTTAATGCATTACTTTCATCATCATAGCTGTTTTAACATTCTTAGCACATCAAAGCAATGAGCCAAACTGTAGCTAGCATGCTTTTACAAATAGACTGGAAGCCTGTTTTCAGCCCCACATGCAGCTGTATCAGTCAAATGGAAGGTTGTTTCCCTGTGACATGCAGGCTCTTATTATTGCGTTAAATAGCTCTTCACTTTGTCCCAGGAGGTGCTCTAGCTTCTAGCTGGAGCTAGCAGAGTGGATGGAGCAGGGCATAGAGCGTGCCTGTGTCTCCACTGACTACAAGCAAAGTGGCAGCTACGTTCAGGGCTGACTGGTGAGCACTAATTGATAGCACTGCTCAATGTTCCTCTGTTTCTCTGGGGATTTGTTTTGTGCGGAATAAAAAGGAAGTTAGATTGAAACGATGACGCAGGTATGTTATTTATAACCATTAATCTTCCACTATGGTGCTGTGAGCACAACAAAAACAGAACCGATATAAAGAATAAAAAAACAACACATTTAAATGAATGCAACATTTACATTCACATACACACAAATTTACATACACATGGTATCATGTTAAAAGAAATGATGCTGTTAAGGAGGTACAAGAACATTTAGATCATTACTTTGCATGTAGCTCCAGAAGAAGATTTTTTTAACATGGCCTGTTAATTACTTAGTCTTGTAAAAAACTGCTGACAGTTTATCATAGGAACATAACGTATATCAAATATAGTGCAGTACAATGGTCAGCAACTCTGCCTTTCTGAATGCTTCAAACCTGACACAACTCATTCAGATTATTAACCAACTTAAAGGCAACAATCAGATTGAGCAGGTGGATTATGGGTGATGATAATAATAATAATAATAATAATAATAATAATAATAATAATAATAATAATAATATAATAATATGTAGTTATTATTATTATTATTATTATTATTATTATTATTATTGTTGGTGTTGTTGGTGTTGTTGGTGTTGTTGGTGTTGTTGGTGTTGTTGTTGTTATAGAGCAGTTTTCATACATCGGGATACAGCTCAAAGTGCTTTACAATAAAAATTACATTATTATAATTTGTCAATCTGACTACAGGGAGACAGATCTCCAGAGGAAAGTTAGGAACCACTTGTGTAATAAAGATCTGGACCACAGCAGTGTTTTGATTCTATACTGAAGCACAATCGGTTCGATAGTCAGGAGTTCAAGGGCTACAGTACAGATTCATCTTGCCACTGTGCTGAAATAGGACCGCCCTCTTGTAGAATGTCTGCCAGGCCCCTTTCTCTCTCAACACACTATCTGGATACCTTTACCTAGAAAGTTTGAGCTTTGCGTCATCCACACATGAAGCCCTTCAATTATATTTTATTGAAATGCCTGGATTCATACATGCCATGAAAATCCTGGTAAATAGGCTGTGAATTCCTTAGTGTGAATAGCCAACAGCTTTTTCATTTGTGAACCATGTATACAAAAATAGCATTAAAAATACACAAACAGTTTGCCTTGCTGGCCAAGTTGCATCACTGTTGCACAGAAAAAGTCATGCACACAAGTGAGGTAGATTTTTACTGCTTTTCTCTATAATCATAATATCCTTTAGTCAAATTCATACTGTAGGGAGCGTAGGTGCTGGGGAGATATAGTTTGATACTGCAGTGAACATGGGTACAATGAAGCATACCAGAATTTTTCACTTGTGGTACCTCCTGTAAAGTTTTGTCTTTGATGCTTTTATGCCTTTTACTGCTCAACAGTTACTGCTCAGATTGCTGCTTAGCAGAGAGGCAGGCATTGTTTCATTACAGTGAAATACAGCATACTGTTTGCTAAATGGTTTTAATGAATGGACAAAATTAATCTAGCATAGCCATGAATTGACAACTTCAAGTTCATTTACTTTAATATCCCTTTTATATGTGAATGTGCCAGCAGCAGGGAAGTTACTGGTTTTGTGATAAACCATTGTAAATTTCCTTATGGTTAGTATAATTTGTTGATTACAGACATTTGAATAATCCATGTTAAAACTATCCAGCGCCAGCCAAAGCTCGCAACCGTTTCCCAGATGCAGGCATGTAGACTCGGCAAGGGTTTATTTTCTGTGAAAATATGGCAGAAATATGGCAGATTGGTCAATAGCAAGTGCAGTTGTGGTATGATGTAGGCAGTTAGCAAGCTAGCTTATAAAGATATTTGCCTACCTTGTGAATTCAACAGTAAAATTCTCAGTAAATTAACCTGATACCTTCATTGGGGGGAATTTATTTTATTTTACTATCCATTATAGTCCCACAAGTGGGAAATTTACAACAACAACAACAACAACAACAACAACAACAACAACAACATTTATTACAAATTGGTTGAGTTTGTGAACAATTTAAAATATTGTAACTTTTTTAAATTAAAACAAATGAAACTGAACTTATTAGATTATTTTGATCATTATAATTGTGATTTAAATTTTACTATTATTTCAGCTCTAGCTACCAGAACATACTTCCCAACTAAAGTTAAAGCCAATCGTTTAAAGTCCTAAGGAAGCTCAATCTGTTTTCAATTCTAAGTAGTTATTAACTGGTGTGCATACGCATGTACAAAGTATGGCCTGTGAATAACATATCAGTGTCCACTGAGTGGCCAGTGCATTTTTCTTAATATGTCCTTTCTCAGTGTAAGAATAACTTGTGTTGCATGCATGTGAATGGTTCTCTCACCAATCACAGTTCTGGTGTGAGTGTCACCCATTCAGCTTTAATGAAACTGGATAATGTATTCAAGTCTGAAAAACATACACCACTTACATACAGCAACTAAACATAAAAAACATAACTCTAGCAAGTAAACAAGGAATATAGCTCTTTTCACAGTCAAGACAACGTCTTGGATTCTCTGGATGTAAATCAAGCATCACAGTGAGTAAAAGGTGCATCCTTAAAATGTCGCCATATACGTAAAAGCTGGAAAATGTGTTCACTGAGTCATGGACACAGTGGGGATAGGCTCCAACACGGCCTACATACAAACCAATTTCACACATTGCTCACCACTTCGTTCATGCTGTTTATTTCTGCCTCAGTGGTGTTGGACTGTATGATTGAGGGCTGTCAATCATGAATCCTCATCTGAGTATTTTTCCAAGACATTTTAGGCTACGTTTTATCGGCTTAATATTGTGTATGTCCTTATCATGTGGCTATAATGCTCTGTGTGTACTGACACCTTTCTGTCAGAGCCAGCATCAACATTCTGTGCTGTCACTGGTTCACGTTTGGGAAGCGCTAATTACTGCATACTGTGAACATTCCTCAGGACCTTGGTGATGTTTTGACCTGGTCGTCCAGCTCTCAAAATTTAGACCTTGTCGCTGTGGCTCAGATCCTCATTTCTCTGGTTGTAGCACATCAGCATCATCAAGAACTGACTGTTCACTTGTTGCCCATTATTTACCACCACCCTGACAGGTATAGTAATAATAATTGTCATGAGATAATGGCACAATTAATGTTATACTCTTTACATTAGTGATTTTAATATTGTACCACATCAGTGTTTATTATTTAAATTTGTTTTCTTACATCTCCTTAAATTTTAATATGATATGCAATGTTTGAATAATGTGTAGGCTGTGCCCCATGTGGTACTTCATGCTGAGAACCTAGAAAGTTAAATCTGACTGGAAGTGATGGTAGTCATTGAATCAGATGTTGTTCAAGGTTAAACACTGACTGTGACCAAAAGTCCTTGCGACACATCACATTCCAATACAAGGTTTGAGATGAAAAAAAAGACCTTTTACAATAAAAATATAAAAGTATATGTATACTGTATACTCTTTATGGTTCACTCCTATGGATGTCAATTAAATTTGGAAATTTGCACTTTGATTGCATGGCCACTGTTTCAATTCTGATATAAAATGATAAATACAATTAATATGTACCATAGACAACATGAAAATGAGCTATAAATATTACCATGAATGTTCAAGTGAAAAGCATGATTTCCATAAGAATGGCTAATGCAGGAGAGGGCTGTCACTAGAAAGTCAACACCCATGCTGTGGTTGCCAAGGTTGCCAAGAAATGGGAGTGGTGAGTAGGGAATATATTAGCTAGGAGGGAGTTTCAGGCATGCTCTTTCTCCTTAACGTCAGCTATTGCATAACTCCATTTAACTGCAAAATTAACTGTGTAAGCAAAAATGTACAAAAATGAAAATGTATTAAAGCTGCATTTTGTAGGTCTAATCATTTTCTACTCTCGAACTGGATGCCAAATAGCCAACAGTTCTTATTCCAAGAGTAGGCTACTTCAAGCCAATGTGAACAGAGGAAATCATAGACTGAGACCATTGCTATAATCTGCATAAATCCATTCAAAGCTTTCAAAACAATGTTAGCACATGGGTGAAAGAGATTACTGTTCAGCAGAGAGGCAGGCATTGTTTTGATTCGTATTTGCACAAAAAGGGTTTCACATATTGCAGAATGCGTGTTGTGGTGGTGAAAAGAAAATAGTTCGCACTACATAATTATATTCTACAAAGTGTCATTTGCTGCATCACCAGCAACAAGGCCTGAGCATTAACCAGTGCTCAGTGGGCACTGTTTATGAGTGCAAGTGAAATAAATATGGAACAGTACAATAACAAAGTCATAACATAGTGATATTATAAAGATTAAAGGTTATAAAGGTATAAAAATTATAAAGTTTTAAATAAATTAGGTCATTAATAAATAAAGTTCACTGTGTATATGTATCACTATCATACCAAACTTTTTGCTGTTAGACCTGGAGTTATGAGCCCTACCTTTGAGCACTGTGACCTTTACACAAACTGTAAAGCTGCTACAACATAAAATACAACACAGAACAAACTACCAATTCTTTGCTTTATTATATACTTATTATGAATATACAGCACATAATAATTTCAAATACTGTTTAATAAAGAAACCTTTAAATTATTATATAAACTTTGTGAAAAACATTAATTTCAGATTTCCTATTATGTGCCAGTAACAACACTCATAACTAGATTTAATATTATTCAAATGTTGTTGTGTTTTATAATTAGGGGTGTAATTAATCTCTCTGTATTTATGCATTGGCCAAATAGTGCATGATCTGATAAAAATCTGTTCTAATTCTAAGTCTTGAACCCATCAGCTCGGCATTTGGTTTTGACAGACTCAAATCTCTGACCAAATTGTTCAATTCAGACTGTGTTATCAGATGTGGATCACCTGATGAGCACAGCTCAAAATCCGGGTCAATGTCACTGTCAGTACCCTGCATTACAGTTTTTTCATTTGGTTTGTCTAAGGTCCAATCCTCTCATGGTTTCGGAATTGGAAAACTGTCAATGTGGCACGGGCCTCATTGCTGAAAGCAGATCAGGATATTCAATTGACTTCTTTTTTTGGGCAGAGAAACCAGACACATTAGTCAAACAGAAGTAACAGTCCATCACATGGTCTTTCTGTTCTTGCCATATCATCATTCGAGTACCTCTGAGCCAGGCTCTCAGGCTGACAGCACATGTCACACTGCAAATGTGAGGGGCCTGTTGTTTGTCTTGATCACCTATTTTGCAGCCGAAATACAAATGATAAGCTATTTTCACATCAGCAGTTATTACAGTTATATTGCTACAGATACTATACTTTACTACACTGATAATATACATACACACTGATGATCTATAATAACCAAATGAGCAGGACTGGTGTATGCTAGCCACCTTTATAGCATGCTGAGACAGCATCAAGCTCATTCTGCCTAGGCATGCCCAGGATGTCATCTTCCAAAGAACAGCTTTTAACATGGCCCAAATCCATGCCTGGACATGCCCAGGCTGCACAAACCGTTGATCATTTTCTCTGAAACGGTACATGATGGGTAATTTTTTATGATATTCATGATCAGCACCCAAAAATCTATAAGAAAAACCCAACAGTGTTGAAGAAGCAAAAACGTTGTTGTGCAGGGTAATCGATGTAGAATGGAATTTTGAGTTTTACAGTTGTGTTTTACACTCCTAGTAAATAGATCAATAGCTTAAAATCTCTGAATATTACTACAATAACCTCAGTCCAATAGCAGTGTGCCAAACTGCTCATAGAGTAGTTCTCTCATTGCTCTCGGTGCCTAAAGTTGAGTGCAAACCTGTTTATTTCCACTGTTTCATACACTCGACAGTTTTTAAAAAGGATAAATAGTGAAACAGCAGAGCAGGGAAAGGAACAAAAACAGATCCCAATGTGGATATAATATTTAAAAAGCCTATATCATAGCAAAATAAAAGTTGATTTTATTTCTTTAATGTACAACATCGTATTCCACAGGACTTTAAGGGGTGAGCTTGTGGAGTGATTGTATATGCTTTCTGCTGAAAATCTTGACAGCGGAATCTGACTGGAAGTGAAGTCATTTAGTTATTGGACTTAATTAGATCTCAGGGTGTTCAAGGTTAAACATTGACTGTGATCAGAAATCCTTGCGAAACTCAGCGCATCAAGTTCTGATACAAGGTCAGAGATGAAATAATGACTTTGTGAATATTTGCTTTACATGTTTGAGCAGTGTTATGTATAGAATATTATATATGATTCAGTTATGGGAAAAATAAACAAATAAGTAAATAAATAACTAAATTGTGAAACATAAGAGCAGAGCAGGGAAGAATACAGATCCCAATTGGATACAGTAATTAAAAAGCCAATTTCATGGAGAAAACAACTGCTCTTTTTTATAATAAATATAAGGTAACATGTAAACACTGTTTCAAAACACAATACTGTCATTAAGCTTTAAAAACAGCTTTAAGTTTTTGTGATGTCATGAAAAGAAAAGCTTATGCATACACCTACTTACAGTATTAAACCCCATGCAGTATAGAGTCACTGTTATAAGTTATATGGGCTGTTCCTGTCTGGACATTTTAAACGAAGCACAATCCCAGACAAACAATACACAGGTCACTTGCATAAAGCAATGAATTTGAATTGAAATGGATAATAAAATAATAAAATGATCACAAAAAAATAATTGGGGCTGCTTATTATAACATAAAAGAAAACAAACTCTTTAAGGCAGCGGTCCCTAACTTATTTTGCGCCACAGACCAGTTTAATGTCAGACAATATTTTCACGGACTGACCTTAAAAGTGTCGTAAATAAATACAACAAAATAAAATCATACAACCAACACAAAAACTGTGCTCTTTTGTAAAAATAATAATAAACATGATTCCACTTTGTAATTATGTAACTTTACTAGCAGCGTCCACCTGAAATACGCCAATAACATCTTCCTCTCTGCTATGGTAACACGTCAACTTTACTTTCAAAATAAGTTTTCAGTGCTGTTTTGGCGATCTCAGGGTTTTCTGCCATGACTTTTATTCAGAATATGGGCAAAGTTGATGTCTTGAACATGCTAAGACTGAGATTGCCTTCAAATATAATTTTATCATGACATCTTTGTTAAAGTAACCCTGTTTGAGGTCACAGCACCATTTTCGGCCCTGACATTAGGCTAATCATAGAACAGTCCGCTCCCAGTTTAAGACTCGCCATTAAAGAAGCTATTGAAACAGAAAGAAATATGTAATTGGACGTTATAAAATTTGCTTTCATGAGTTTGTCTATTGCTCCGAGGGACACTGGGACTGCAGATCACTCCGAGTGGCTGGCTGTATGGGATTGATAAGGGTTCACAGGCTTCTCATTATGCTGAAAGTCGGACGAGGGGCACGCACTGCATATATTACACTCTGTAATTCAGCAACCCCCAATGCAGGTCATGTGACAGGTAGTGACACATAATTACAGCGACAGTATGATTTAGGCCAATCCATATGGGTCCGATAAGAGGACTATCTGTATTAGTGTAGGTTGGCTCTTGGAGGAACATGTTCACCGCCAGCACACTCCTCTATCCCGCTTGTTCCATCACTTCCTGTTGCTCGCCATGATTGAAGTTTCCAATTAAATTTTCACTTAGCTGCTGCAAGGAGAGAATTCGATATCTCCCAATTACACCATATCAATAACCATTTCACACCACTACCAAATCTAGCCCAGCACCTGAAGAGCAATTGCTTTTAGCATGCACAGGGACTGAAACAAGAAGAAGAAGGGATAAGTGAAGCTGTTTGAGAGAGTGTGTGTGAGTGTGCATCGGGGAGGGGGGGCTCAAAAAAGAAATAGAAAAAGAAAATTTAACCAATATACTTCGATGCGAGCACAGCATTTTCCACAAACATGACCCTCACGACCCTATGCACTTTAATGGCAATGACTACATACTCAACCATTAAATGACGGCAATGTCTGCACAGTCAGTATATCCAATTATCCAGTGATGTTTCTACAGCAGTTCAGTGAAAAACAACCGCCAGACTAAAAGCAAGCAAGGCTAAAAAGGGCTAAACTCAGGTAGATGCATGTGTAATATTAGTTTTAAGAACATTATCAGTAAAAATAGACTGCACAGCTTCTACCTTCCAGCTGACAGGACAGTTCCATTAGCACTGTGCAGACCAAGTTGCCAGAGGTCTCGATTCACCTTCCACCCAATCACACACCCAATCAGTTAATTAGTGTAATTAGCACAGATTCACTCTCTCTTCACTTGAAGCAGGAGTTAAAAATGTTGATATCTAGGCCATAAAAGCACTTGGATCAGAAGAAATATGGCAACGACTCAGCATGGGTCTTCTAAAAAAAAAAAAAAAAAAAAAAAAAAGCATGTTCTGATTTTATACTTTAAATGAGCCATGTATATTAATACAATTAGCCTACAAAAAGGGAGATGAAATTTGAATCTGGCAGGCATGCTAATGCATGTGTCCACT
>JBBIGC010000137.1:15065096-15093868 GCA_037576955.1 Lepidarchus adonis
GAGAGAGATAGAGAGAGAGAGAGAGAGAGAGAGAGAGAGAGAGAGAGAGAGAGACATCTGACTACACATCACACTGGACACATACCTTCATATGCTGCTCTGAAGCCCTGGCCACTCACAGCGTAGTCTGACAGTAGCCACAGTGTAAGTCTTGCTCCAGTGCTGACTATGGGGGAAGGAAGCTGGAAGCCCGTTAACCTGCAGATATAAAAATAAAAACCCATGAAAACACATTTTTGCTGAACAGAGGACACAGCTTCTGCCTCCTCCCGAGCATTCAGACTCACACGTTTAAAATAAAGGTGCCAAACAGCATTCTGTGAACCAATGCCAGAGAAGAAAAAACATCCTTTTACTTCCTAAAAAACGTTTCAATGCAGGACTCGCTTTTGTAAATGAGACATGCAAGTGTGAATAACCTTTTTATACATTAAAACCATTAAGTTACTTTGATTATTCTAGCCTATGGGTTATTATTAAGTAATTATGCAGTTATTATTAAATTGTAGCAGTTTGAAATGGTACTGAAGATGTTCCCTTGAGGGTAATACCCCAGTGAAAGCATTTGTACAAAAAAGTACAGTTGAGTACCCTGCTTTCTGGGAGTGTTAGGAGAATATGGAAAAACCCTGCAATATAGGGTAACTTGAGGGAGAAAGTGTAAGGCACACCCTTCTTATTTTCTCTCTTGATCAAATGCTGCAAATCTAGTTATATTACATGTTGCTTTTAATGATATTTTTTGTTTACATTTTTATTGCTACTATTATTTCACACGGCAATAAATACTATAACAAGGTTTTGACATAAAAATGACACATTTTGTAAAACCTAAATAACAAACTGATGCAAGATTTACCTGGGGGATTATTACCTTAGGTACTGACTGAGCGACAATGTGCTGCATATTAAAGGGTTTAATTTTTAAGGCAATAGAACAAAATTGACTGCTGTTCCAGTCTGCTTCCTGTGTTTGTGTAAAGATTTATCATAATAAAAAATCAAATGACAAAAACTACCACACCCCTTCACCCTGCAATGGTCAACAAATGACCAACCTCCCCAACATCATCAACAGAATGAAAACAGCTGCAATGGTCCACAAAATCATTGATTAAGCAAGCTTGTTGAGAAAACTGACACTGGTTTAATTACTTCCCAATGTAGAACAGGCATTAACATTGGTTAACTGGCAACCCATATGCTTGGCAAATCTGCATGCTCTGTGCATAATGCAGCCATGCTTATTTCATGTTATTTTTACCCATAAAGTGAATTCAAGTGACTGAAGTGAAGCAGCTTTAGTTAAAAAGATGATTATTTTTTTTCTTTTTTTCTCTGTCTTTACTCTTTCTCTCGCTTGGATTCAATCTTGACTTGGACTCAACCAGACCTGGTCCTGGATTTCATCTTGGACAAAGATGGTATTGACTACAGCTCTATCACCATCCTGTACACCCTTAACTCATGCCCTGACATGGTTTAGCATTTCCTGCATTTGTCGCATGGAGTCACACATTCGGAGGATAATCAATAGGAGAGCTATTTACTGGCCACTACCAGTCACTGCACCGCTCTGAATGGGAGCAAAAAACCCTGCACAAAAAAGGAAGAAGAAGGAGAAAGAGAAAGGCTGTGTACAAAGTAAAAGGTCTACCATGGTTGACCAGGTGATAAGTGAGGCTGCTGAATCCCCAGGCCTCATGTTCTAATCATCTGCATGGCTAGGTAATAAAGCTTTCCAGGCCTATCACATTCTAGATCAATATGGCTCTTAAGCACTCTCATTTCATGGGGCAGAGGTTAACTATGACTACTATTGGATGAGATGTTTTGTTCTCAGCAATCTTTAAGTACAAACGACCTGCAGCGCTAGGCATGGCTTTACATTATAATAACACATTAGTAAACATAAAGTAATGTGTTCATTCTCATATTGGTGAGAAAATTGGACTGGCAGTGTTACATGACGAAAGCTGTTGTGCTCTTATTAAAGCTGTGATGCCACATCCTGAGTCGCCTCTATACACATGGGTGATGGTTGTGCACGTTTATGGGTCCCAAACTGTGTTTTTGACCCATTTTACTCTCAAACATGTATAATTAAGTCTGTACGTAGTAAATATGCAAGTTAGGTACACATACAGTATACTGTAATATTTTATCTTAGGCTGTTTCCGTATATGGACTTCTAATAGTTGTTGGTTCTGTATTCCTTCTTTTTTTCTTCCCCAAGACAATTCATGCAAAGCAAATAAAAAGAAAAAACCCACACATCTGAGGAGCACGATATGATAAATTAATTTTATGCGATGATGAATATACAAATTTGACTAATTCATATTTATCTGTTTCCACAGATAACACCACCACATTCACCAGTCACAGAAAACAGAATAAACATTCTAAATATTAAATAATGATAATAATATAGTACAGCATTGCTGTTAATATTTCCCAGAAGCATTAATGTCAATCAAAATGTCCATTTTTTATTACTGTGATGTGCTGTTTAATATATGTGAACTAACTTTGGGGAAGGGCTTCAGTTCAGCCAAAGCAGGAGGTATTAGTAGTTTAACTGCACTTGTAAATTAAACGATGTATCTTCAAAATCAAGCAAAGCATTTAAAGTAAAAGAGAGCTGATATTCAAAAAGAGGTTTGTACATAATTGCTTTAACATGAATAGGCATTCATTTCTTATGGAGAAATGAATTCAAAATGGAGAACAGAACAACAAAGAAGTGGCCTAACAGAGAATCTGGTATATGCCGGTATAAGTGTAAACATCCCTGGTCAAAGTGAAAATACATTTTAAAAATCCTTTAAAGGCAGTTTTTGTGGTTGCTTTTATGCATTTACTAAAACATTGTATCTCCATTTTTGTCCTGTTTTACATTTTATAAAATTTCAAAACACCAGTTGACTTTATATTGTGTCAAAATAGCATTTATACACAAACAAAACCTGTGCCAAACCATTTAAAAATCACATTTTAGATTAATAGGTAAATAATACATAAATTAAGGTGGTTTATGTTGGGGTCCTTTTTTTGTGAAGTTGTTATTTTGGAGATAATTATTTTTTTAATTGAACAGTGATATATAATTTCATGTTATATTTTTCTAAAAAATGATCAATTCAGAAAATAAAAACAGGTATTGTGCAATAACGTGCAGATGTCTACTCACTGCAGATAAAAACACAAAAAAAACATGTAATTTGAACATGTGGCATTTTGCATACAATGGTACATAAACAGAAACACACAATAATAACAATTAAACAATATATTGTGCAGCCTTAAAAGTGTTTATGAAGTAGCGCTGGCTGCAGTCTTGCCCTTCATACATCCTCAGCCAGTGGCAACACTGCCACCAATCTCTGAGCTCTCCCAGAACAAAGCTACAAGCTCCACCAATCAGCTCTTTCTACTTGTACTCATTTGAGATCATACAGAATAACTGAAGAAATGGAGACAGAAGGAGAACGAGTAGTTCCACAGGGAGATTCACAGGCAAGTCTCAAATCCAGCAATGGCATATGGAATTACAGTGGAACGAATCTGATTCACTGAATGCTCTATACACGCGAGGGAAAAGGCTTAAGTCCTGCCTGGTCACAATTTTATGACTGCTTGAATTTTCTAGAAGAAAATGGAGGAAATAACATCCATAAAACACATGCCCCTCTTTTTTACAGACTGGGAGGGATGATTGCACAGTGGTGTGATATGTCTGGTCCTATTGCACTAAATATTGTCACTGAATTACCACAATGGGATCCTATCAAAACAACCTGAAGAAGAATTTTAATAACAATAATGCACAGAAATGCATTGGTCGGCCCTTGTTCAGCAGAGTTAATCTGAAATGATAGTTTTATATTTTTCACACACACAGTACATATAATGAAGCAGACACAATTATATTTCACATATTTAAATGATCATTATTATTTGATTAGGTAAAAAAAATCTGAAAGCATTTTTGTGAAGATTCCCACGTTTACTGTGTTTTTTGTTTTGTTTTTGGGTACACATGGATGTGTTTACTTTCACCTATTCATGTCACGTCAGCTGTTTTGTTTTTGTCTCCACCCTGTCACAGCTGTTATGTATTTAAACCCTTGTATTTGGTTCCTTCAGGTCGGTTCTTTTTTATCTGTTGTGTGCAGTACCTTGGATCTATGTTTCATGTCAATTAAATGTTCTTGTCTCATCCTCGCGCTCTTACATCCAAGTCATTTCATGACAATTTCAGAGCAATATTCCACTGTCCCTTAAATAATCTTCTCTTCCAGAGCACAGTAAAAGCATTCATAAATAATGTTTAAATATCAGCGAGATCAAGTGTTATTTATTCAAGCAAAGATCTCATAATATTGATATAATTCTGATATCATTGTGCATTTCTAAAAGATTAAGCATGGATTAATTATTAACATTTATTTGGCAACTAAATTCAAGTTTAATTCTTTTCCAGGAAACTCCCCAAACACTTTATTAAGATTAATAACCAATTAAAGCAATATGTGTAGAAAAGTGATCTTGACCAACCCAGGGTAATTCCCTGCCTTTCTCCAGATGAGAAATGGAGAAAGGCAGAGTGGAATCCCCCAATCATACAACCCCGATTAGGAGTAAATAGCGTGCTGTATGGTGTAAACCAAAAATTGCAAATTTTCTTCCAAAGAGTAACTAGAAGTCAGGTACAGTAATAGAAGCCTTGGCCCCTCTCGGTGGGAAATCAGCCCTCGAACATACTGCAGACAGATAAGCTGAAGCTGCTCCAAACTTGATCACTCAGAAGCAGAGCGGAGGTTATGAGGTGTGCTGAGGCTTCAGCAAAGGCCTATCTGGAGCACTTTCCACATGGATGAGTCCTACAGCATCCTGCCTGGACTCTCCATTAGAAAAAGCACTGCCTGGCCTCCAATTATCCCAGGTGTCCCTGGAGGGAAGGGCACAGAGACAGTGGAGGATAGAGAGCATTAAGAGAAGAGAAAACAGAAAATCGAGGTCTAGCAGTGACCAGCAGGCTTCAGTCAGGAGATGTGAGGGAAATGTATGTCTACATGTGTACACACGATTGTATTTATAGGTAACAAGACTGTACTCACTTATATGCATGTATGTGTGTGTGCTAACAGTAAAGGAAATTTTACTGTTGCGGAAATTCTTCTGATTAAAACTATCCGTAAATGCCGCCTCCCCCCGCCCACTGATGCCTGGGTCTTCAGCACGTCCATGCAGCCGCTGATTTACTGCAGCCTAGTGCAGCTCCATAATAAAATGTGATTAAATGGAGTGTCAGCTTGTGAATAATGAGTTGCAGCATCCAAGCACCGTCGCTGCACACCAAGGGCTGTGACTTCTCTCTGTATATCGCAATCGTTGCCAATCTATCGCTGCACAGTATCATGGATAGCTCCATCTGTGTCTCAGACGTTGTGACGAGCTCGAGGTAGGTTCGAAGTAACTGCAGACTTGGGAGTTAAAAGGAAACGTGGTTTATTAACCATCAAACTATTTACAATAATCAGGAAACATAGAACAAGACATCCAAAACAAAAGCAACATCACACTATGACAAAGACTCACAACCAAGACTAAGACACACTGAACTTAAATACTCTAAACAGACGATACACACCTGGGAAGGATCATGACATACACGTGACACACAAGGGCAAAAACACATGACGAAGACTTTCAAAATACAAGCACATGAAACACGTGACAAGACAAGACAGGACGACATCTGACAGACGTGGCCTTGTGAAAGTAGAGTAGCATTGCACCGTTTACTCCAGAATGGAAAATTCCACTATGAACTGCTTTCATTCCACTCTAAATAAAGCAAAAAAACAAAACAAAAACAACAACAACAAAAAAAAAAACACGCACACAGAATACCTTCTTGTGGATGTTCCCACCTATGGAGCTTCGATAAATTAGGTGAACTGATTCTATTCAGCCTCGCAAACACACTCTTCCTTGCTTATCATGCATCTCCTTGCCGCACTGTTTAAAACCCATGCAGAGTTGTTTTAAATGAACAAAGGCCCCCTGCTTGTGCTTCCTCGCTGTGTAAACACCATTGAACAAAATCAGGTTGTCCCCACCTCATTCACTAGATGTGCATGAATATTGCTGAAGCAGCATTTCTGCAGAGGGATGGGGGAAGAGGTTGGATGGGGGACAAGCAAGCGAAGGGGTGACTTCAAGAAATAAATGACAGAGAAACTCTTGGCATGGAGCAAGTAAGCAGTGCAGTGCACATGCGCATATATCAAACCCCATCCTGCATGAATGGGATGAGAAGAAGTGACAGTGACAGTATGTGACAGTAAGGAAGACAATAAACGACATCCTGAAGTGTAGGATGTGTGTTTATTAGGCCTTTTCTAGTAATCATGGTGACAATCATAGTGGGAGACACAGAACAAGTAGATGTCCTAGGCATCTCCATATTCAAAAACATCTGAATACAAAATTGAATACAAAATTGAAAATTTCACTAGCAAGGTCAGCTTTGCTTTTTTCTTTTTAAAGAAAAATAAGGGCTATGTCACGAAGTAGCTTTACAGAAACCGAGTCGAGTTTATAATGAGCAAGCCAAGGGTAAGGAAACACTCCTTAAGCTGGAGGAAAAACTTGGGAGAAACCAAGGCTCATCCTCCTTGGTCAACACCAGATAACAACAACAACAACAAAAAGATAAGGAAACAAGGTGGGAGGGTTAGCAACCTATAACTTGGAGTAACAGATCCACCATATGCATATGAAGCTTAAGGTGCAGGGAGATGGTCCATGGTAGGTCAGCTAGTGTGAGATCTGGGAAAGGTGAGCAGGAGGCCCTAGTGGTGAGTGATCTGGTCATGGATGGCAAGACGGGCAGCGGTTCCAAGTGAACTGTCGAAATAGTACGTGAGTGAGTGGTTTCCAACAGTAACAACTTTAAAATCATGGTACATATTGATTAGGAAATTCTCAGCTGTCTGGAGGATCCTGATGCCTTACTTCTGGTTAAAGTCCTACTCATCGTGTACAAGTCAGTCAATGGTTTGGGCCCAAAATATCTCATTACGATGGTTGAATTCCAGCCTGAAGGTCTCTTAGATCAGTGGGGACGGGCCAGTTAGTGGAGCCCAGAGCTGTAACAAAGCAGGTTGAAATAGCATTTAGCCATAACACGGCCCACTGCTGGAACCTGCTCTGCTCCATCGGTAACTACTTTTAAAAAGAGGCTAAAACAACTATTTTCTGCAGCCTTTGGTTAAACAGAAGCTCTATTTCTTTTCATTTTTTACTTGTGTTTTTTATTTGATTCTATTAGATTCGGCCTTATTGTGCTACTTATTGTGATGTTTTAGAGTCATAATGGAAAAGATCCAGCACTCTGAAGTCAGCATTGCACCATGGCAGATTATGCAGACATGAAATACTCATAATACACTGCAATGTATGTGAGAAATGTGACTGCATTCTCAACAAACAAAACCATTTATCTTAAACACAAATTCTGTGCCCAAGTGTCATATATCGGTCCTGCATTACTGATGTAATAAAAAAGTGTTTTGAACAGTGAAAGACTAAACCTGCATACAATACAATGCAATATTTAGCTTTTTGATTACACTGATCTGCCTCTACATTAAAACCACTGACAAGTTTAATCAATTACAGTTTATTTCATTACATTGGTCACTGTCAAAGAGGTGAGATATATTAGACAGCAAATGAACAAGAGAAAGGATGAGTGAGTCAAAGCATCTCCACAAGAGGTCTTGTTGGTGTTCCTGGAGTGCAATGGTGAGTACCTACAAGAAGTGGTCCAAAGAATGACAACTGGTAAACCGGTGAGAGGGTCATGAATATCCAAGGCTCACTGATAAAATTCCACAAAAGAGCTACTGTAGTATAGGCTGTCTTAAAAACAATGGAAGGTCCAGGTGCCTTAGACTGAACTTTTAAATGGAGGGGGACATTTCCTAGACACAGCATAAAGGCAAAAAGTATTGCAGGCAGTATATTCAGTACTCGAGTTGAGGGGGGATGAAGAGGGAGGTCACCCCCCCTGAAATGAAAACAAAATCAGAAACAAAATCACCCCCTTGTAAAACCGTTCCATCCCTTGTGCTATTTTATCAATGAATGCATAGGTTTATTTCAGAGGTCACTAACAGGTGGACTGCAGTCCGCTCCCGGACCCAGAAGCTGTCCAATGCGGACCCGGCCCTACAGCAAAAATCAAAAGTTGATTTAGGAGCTGAAGAAACGCACAGACCAGTTGCAGCAGGTAAAGCCATCCCACGTGATCAGCCAATCAAGTCTGTGCATTTCAGGCGGCAAACATTGCGAGTCTACAGTGCAGCCAGATTGTGACGTGGCAAATTGTGAATGAAAGAATGGTATTAGCAAAACAAAAGATAGTGATGCGCATAGAGAAAACAAAGACAGAAAGGGAGAGAAGAGTAAGGGACAAATGGAACTCTCCAAAAAGAAGAAGTGGACAGCAAAAATAGAGAATTTAATCTGGAATAGACAGACTCATTTCTGTTCATACTTCCCACTAGATGCACTAAACCAGTGAGTCTCATATGTTCGGAAACCGTGGCACTTTTCAAAAATGGCAACATGAAACAACATTACGAGACAAAACAAAGGTTTTGAACAAACATACCCACCGAAATCTGAAGTAAGATTACAGAAAATAAATCGTCTCTGAGCCACACATTCACTGTCCAACAACGTGCTAATGAGTTTTCCCTCAGAATGAACACAAAGCCATTTACTGATGGAGGGCTCATCAAGGAATGAACAAGTACAGTGAAACACCACTTGAGGAGTAACAAAAACAAGAGTTTTGTGCAAAAGATTAATTAAATAAGTAAAATAATGTGCCTCAAAGAAAAGTGAAATATTGATGCAGGACGTGCTGCTTAAAAAAACATGTGTTTTGACAGTTAGGTATTAATTACATGCAGATTTTGATACAACTAATAGGATACTTATATAAATGTCATACCAAATATTTAGACATCATCTTCCAGACCTTTGCTTCAAGACATTCACATTCAATAAAATTTACCTCAGTTTACCAATTTAAAAAATGTACCTCAGGAAGCGGCATAGCAGGTGACGGATTTTTACATCATGGTCAAACGGAGTGGACAGCTCGATCTGAGGGACTTCAGATTTAAAAAGGCAAAAGTAACATTTCAGGCAAGTCAGGAGTCAGAAATATCATGTCACACTTTTTATAAACCTACTATTATGCTACCAAATGTGTAATCTGTGGACATTTTATTCTTTTGTTTTTGCATTTGAATTAAAATGAACTTGACCTGACTTGAGAGAATTTAGATGCTCATTTTCAATGTTTTCTAAAGTTTTGTTTTGAATTTTAAAAGATGAATTTCCAGAAGATTTCAAAGTGCCATGAGCATGAAGCTGCACTTGAGCCAAGTGGGAAAATGTGTCTCTGCATTAGACTTTTGGAGAATGCCCTGTTGTCAAGAAGGGCACAAAAGAAGCCATTTCTCAACAAGAAGGGACAGGCTGATATTCTGCAAAAAGTACAGGGATTGGACTGCTGAGGACTGGGGTAAAGTCATTTTCTCTCATGAAGCTCCTTTCCAATTGTTTAGGGCAAAAGAAAAAAAAGGTGAAAGCTAACATCAATCCTGCTTCTCATCCAAGGTAGAGGGTTAATTAAAAATTTTACCTAAGAACACAGCTCAATAAAGAATGATACCAACACATCTTCTGACAACTTCTCCAAACCATCCAAGAACAGTTTGGTGAAGAACAATGCCTTTTCCAGCATGATAGAGCACCGTGCCATAAGGCCAAAGTGAGAACTAAGTAGCTTGTGGAACAAAACAGGCCAGGAAACTCCCTAGATCCAATTGAGAACCTGTGATCAATCCTCAAGAAGCAGGTGGACAAACAAAAACCCACATTTCTGACAAACACCAAGCATTGATTATGAAAGAATGGGTTGCCATCAGTCAGGCCCAGAAGTTGATTGACAGCTTGCCAGGGTGAACTAGAGGGCTTGAAAAAGAAGGGCCAACACTGCAAATATTGACTGCATAAACTTGATGTAATTGTCAATAAAAGTCTTTGAAACTTCTGAAATGCTTTTAATTATATTTCAATACGCCACAGAAACAACTGACAAAAGATCTTAAAATACTGAAGCAGCTAACTTGAAAACAGTACCTGTGCCGTTCTCAAAACTGTAGACGGATTGCCAGATGGAGAAGTGTGATTCGTCACTCCAGAAAATGTGACTCCACTGCTCTAGAGTCTTTGCAGTGCATTGCATAGCACTCGGTGAAGTATGGCTTGGATGCAGCTGCTCAGCCATGGAAACCCATTCCATGAAGCTCTCTACACACTGTTCTTGAGCTGATCTGAAGGCCACATGAAGTTTGGAGGTCTGTAGAGATTGACTTTGCAGACATAAAAATAAAATTTGCATGGGACCTAGTCGGTGAGCGGAGCAGACAAATACGCTCAGCAATGGGAGATGGCATTGTGCCATTCACTCTCGTTCACTTGTATTGCTTGTTTGGAAAGTTTCCTTCTAGCTATAAGGCCGACTTTACAGTAAAGGTCAGGAACTGTTTCACTTTATTACTGCTGTGTATGTAAACCATGTGTTAATTTGACCTGTACTCTCACCACTACTACGCCTTTTTTTCTCCCATATTACCCACCTCAATGCATTGCTCCCCATGAAACACGACTCATCCCAGAACAAACGCATACGAGAGAGACACGTGTAAACTATATGCATGCATGCTACAAAATTTGTGTTGCATTTCGAACCCTGATGTAACAAGTATAGTGTGACACCACCTCAGAGCCACATGCCCATTGCCAAAGGTGGTCGCCAAAGGGGTAAGAAGCCATTCCAGTACCCTGGACAGTGGCCGGGCGAGTTTGCATCCCTCATCAGGAGGCCATTAAAGTGCTCAAATGGAGCCCGGAGAGGGAGAGCAAGAGGAGAGAGTGGACAGGAATAGAGGTGTGTTGGATCAAAATAAAAGGATGTAGAAGAAGGGTTGAACAAGAGCCAAGCAGACAAAAGATGCTGCCAGCTGATTGGGGGTAGACGTGGGTCGAACAAGTCGGTCTGGAAATGCGAGAGCGAAGCCAAAGGCCAGAGCGAGCGTGGGCTCGAGAACCCGCGCCTCAAGGGATGCAGTACCTGGGTTCCTGCCGAGGGCGGGGACGATCAAGAGCAAGAAAGTCCGAGTGAGGAAGGAGTCAGTGAGATGAAAGCGTGTGCCCGGGGGCACAGAAGCTCGCACTGCAAAGGACCCAGTGCAAGAGCGCATGCTGAGAAGACGTGGGAGGAGTCTGTGAGATGAGAACCCTGGCCCAAGAGGAGACAGAGCTAGAGCAAGTGTGGGGAGAAAGAAGAAAACGGAAACTGTCCCTGGGTAATCCGGAAAGGGATGAGGCCAGAGACGTACACATGTCTTGCGCATGGGCACGTAGCCAGCTCGCTCCAGTCATTGCCAGCTGCCCATTTCAGGAATTGCCTTTTGTGTTGTTTCCCCCAGTGCGCTCCCGTGTGGCCAGGTGGCCGGTCCCCGGAGGAGAGGGTGACGTGGCCCCACTATGTGCTACGGTCGCGGTGGATCCCCGATGTCACTTGTGTGGGTGACTGTGTCCACACACACACACACACACACACACACACACACACACACACACACACAAATAGCTAGTCAGCCAATCACATGGCAGTATAGTTAACTCTGCATTTAGCCATGTACATGTGGTGAAGACAAGTTCAAACTGAGAAGGGCTGGTCTGAGTATTTCAAAAACTGCTGATCTACTGGGCTTTTCACACAAAACCATCTCTAGCAGTTACAGAGAATGGTCCAAGAATATATATCCAATGAGCAGCAATTGTGTGTATAAAAATTTCTAGTTGATGTTGGAGAGTGAGCAACCTGCAGCAGAAAACCCACAGCAGAAGTAGTAATTGAGCATTGTTTAAATACCACAGGCATCCTAAATATCATTACTGATCATGTTCAAATCTTTATGACCAAAGTGTACCTGTCGTCTGATGGCTACTTGCACCAGGTCACAAAACTTAAATTATCTCAAATGGTTTCTTGAACATGGCAATACGTTCACTGTGCTTCAGTGGCCTGGATGTGCAGCATATAAATCTGTAGGACCTGCATAATGCTATCACATCAATATAGAACAAAATGCTTCCGCCATCCAGGTTGAATTTATGCCACAAAGAATTAAGGCAGTTCTGAAGGCAAAAAGGGGGCCAACCCAGAACTAGCAAGACGTACCTAATAAAGTGGCTAGTGACCATGTGAGTGTGTGTATATACAGTCAAACCCCATTTGCCATGAAGGCTGCAGAACAGATCTCCTTCCATGATATTCACCTTGTTAAGCCGCCAACCTCACCTCTCACCCTCATCACAACATGCAAAGTGTAAGGTGTATGCATTTCTCCATCTATAGCTTGCCAAACTTGGGTCTGTGTTAGCGCTGTATCCTAGAACGTGATCAGTTGTTCGAATTCTATAGGTCGGCTGCTGCCATTGATGGTTGAGCGACACTAATGTATGATGGATGTATCCTCGGACTGCTTGGTGTCTGGACTGGCAATCAGCACAGGAAACCCCACTCTTTGACTGATGGCTGGTTGGTTGGTCTGCCTGTTCACGCTCCGCCTCTGCAAGTATGACATGTTACATTTTAATGTGAGTCTTTCAACTATTTAAGTATTAGTGGTTGCTTTGATTCTGAGCTTGGGTACAATTTTGTGAATTAGACTCAAAATGCCTGGTAAATGAAAAAAGAAAAGCTGCCCCTTTATGGCATTAAGTTGACAAAGACGCAGCAGGATATCGCCAACGTTTTTACGGCTCGATTTCATCAGCCCATTAGTCGGCGTACAGTTGCCGACAGCAAAAATGGCTGAATGACTCAAGTGATTCAAAACACTTGCAGCCCATAAAGTATGCTGAGCTTGCTTTATGATTATTAAATCTTTTTCCTTTAGCTTTATTATTACATTTTTTTTTAAAAATTCAAAAAAAATCAATAATCTTTTTGATGGCTCATCATCCTGCCACTTGCCAAATTTAGGACCCAGACCAATAATAAATTAATTAAGTTTACACAAGATAGGAAATATGGGTATTATTTTAAAGACATAAACAATAAGCAGAATGAGGAGCAGAACCAGTAGGTTTGAAAAAAGAGAAGGTGCCATCACAGTGATTCTGTCACAAGGATGTCCTGAAATAACTTTCTGAAGCACATCTCTTCTATTTTGGCCACAATGGATTAAAAGGGCATTACCAGGATGTCCAGTTTCTATTGTCTGCTCTGTCCAGTATTTGCAGCATCCACCTGAAGACAGCAGTTCCCACCATGGTCCTCACCCCAGCTGTTAGGTAAGGCAGGTTCGATTGATGGTGCTGTCAGTGCAGACTGCTGTGTTGGACACAAACGTGGCTGTAACTCTCTTCTGTTCAAGGCCTTGGAGTCTGGACCGGGGGGCAACCACTGGAGCACCTCAAAGTGGCTAACACCCGGGGTGAGTGCCGCCCAATTATCCTCTCCTACTCCATATATCCAGCCACTGGCAAGCCTCCATAAATACACACACTCACGCACACACACACACACACACACGTGCATGCACACACAGTCTACGTTCACATATTCCACACATCTGCACTATATGCTGGGATATTTCTGCTGATGCGCTGATGACGGCTTCCCAGTGAAAGCCAATCATGGTTGGTAATGGGTGCCATAAGTGATTTTGTGCTAGAGATTGGATTACTGTAATGTATGTGACTTAAGTGCACATGTTGAGTGAAAAGCTAATACGCGCAAGCAGCGAATGGCCAAGCATAGGCCTCAACCATCTGCCTGCGACAGCTGGGTGAAGCAGTAAAAAACAGGCTTGGCCATTGGTTGTATTAAATTGGAATAACCTGAAAATGAAGATTAAGTCCATGTGGCACCTTGGTATAGGTTCCAAATAACTACCTATAGCACTGAGGTGTGTGATGTTTTATGAGGAGATTGTTACCGGCAGTTGTGAGCCATATGAAGCCCAGGGATCAGAGTTTATCTCTACGGCGCTACCTCATTAGCCTGTTTGGATTTGTCAACACAAACTGGGCCGTGGAAGGCGGCTCTCCAAAAACAGCCAGAGCACACTAATCAAACCCCGCACCCCTTTCACCCCCATTTCCCCTCTCAGCAGTGGCTGTCACAGATCCAGAACACCAGCTCTAAGCTTAATGAACAGGAGGTGATGGGCTCATCTCAAAACCACACAGCCGCTCCACTCGAGAAGAAAATAAAAAAGAGCCCTAGTCACTTCCTATTTGCTGAGACTACTATAATTTCAGGCTACAACACTGCCCCTTTGCATAAAGTGTTAGGCAATCATTTCCATTTAGGCAGCCTTTCTCCTAATGTGTGGAGTCATTTGTCCCTAAGGGTCCATTGGAATAAGGCATTTCTTCTATTTGTCTGTTGCTCTCAATGCCCCAAACAAAGCTTGAGAAAAACCATAAGCAAACCATCACATCTTAAGAAGACATGAGATAGCTGTGCTGCACCGGGTGTAGGCAAGTGCAAATATTTTAAAAAAGCTACTTCTGAGAAGAATTATTAATGCATTAATACAGAACGAATGATGGAGAATGCCAGAGAGAGAGAGTCAAAAGAGGGACACGCAGGGGGGAGATGGAGGGGAGAAGAAGAATAGCAGCACAGGCATGAATTATTGAATGTAGGCAAGCAGTGATATAATGCACTGCTCATGAGACTGGGGGAGTTGCAGGCCAGAAAAAGGACTGGGGCGGAAAAAGTAGCAGAAATGATGAGTTGTCACCAAGAGAGTTCAGTAGCAAAACTCATCACAAGGGGGATAAATGGTCTAAAATGGCGTGGCTGCTAATGATCCCCCCTCCACTCATCCTGTCATAGCTAACCAACTCAGTTCTCTACTGTATGTCTCACCACTCAACACACAGCAGCACCTGGGGGATATACAACAAAGCAGAGTCTCTGGCTTAGTGAGATAACTCTGGGATAATATTATCGTTAGAGTAACAACCTCAAGTTTTTCAAAGTTCAAAGAAGGATATAGCAGAAAAAGAAGTGTGAGATCAACCTGGAAGTTTTAAAAGGTCCATACGATAGAAAACCTTCTTTATTTTTGAAAAGAAAATATTTCAGTGTAATATTTGAACACTGTTAATGGTTCCAAAAAGGAGTGGGCTATATGGCAAAAATATCATATTGTAGCGGAGTTGAGGCTTAGAGGGCCATGTGTTGGTGCCACACAGCCCCCTGGGTAAGGCGTTTTTGTGTGTTTGAACTGTGTTTTGGGTGGTTTGTGTGCGTTTATTGTAGGGAATTTGTTGTGTATGTGTGAATGAGACTATTTTGGGGTATTTTGTGTAATGGCTGATCCACCATCACTGGGCTGACTAGCCATTTCTGTGGCATGGTGGTGGTTCAGAAATTTTCAAGGCAATTGGGTTCTGATATCTGAATGCTCTATGTGCGCTAAGCCAGTTGGAAGTGCACTTGTTTTACAGGTTCTTTTAAGAGCTTTAATAAAGCAACGGGCCATTTCCAATTCAAGCATTAAACCCTGGTGTCAGCCTCCATCTTTTCCCTTGACAATTAAACAAGCCAGAAAATCGTTACAATATCACAATACTGAGAAAAGTTCTAGATACACAATATGTCCCAATATGTTTTTTTTCCCCAACATCTGTTGAGACGAAACCAACGAAAAAAAGCCAGAAGTGCCACATAAAAAAGAACAAAAAACAAAATAAAAATTATTTTAATGCAGTTTTTTTTTTCACGCCACAGTACTATATATTCATTTTAGCAAGACTAATGATGCTCTATTTGAAATGAAACAAGACGTTCAACAAATCACGATAACAAATAAATGGTTATATCCTCCAGCTCTAGTTCCAAATGTAACATTTACTTATTTAGTCTATATGGTCCACGTCACAAAAACTAACACAACTGTATATGTTCTCTAATTCAGTTTAGCCTAGTCTATTTACACTGTAGTTATAAAAGGTATTTCAGACCAGACTGTTTTTTGAATAATAAAGGGAAGTTACTATATAACAGGGGTTATTTGCATGTGTCAGTCTTAATGGCTTGGAGAGAGCGACTAGAATGTCAGGCTTCTGAAAAGTATGTTCATTCTTATGCACAGTACTTGTTTACCCCCTTAGCCCAGGTAAAACGCTTCTGACGTTGTCTCTGCTTCAGAAGTGACTTGACATGAGGATTGCAACATTTGTAGCCCGTGTCTAGGATTCGTCTGTGGTGGCTCGTAATGTGCTGACTCCAGCCTCAGTCGACTCCTTGTTCTACCAGATTCTTGAATGGATTTTTATGGCAATCCTCTCAAGGCTGCAGTTGTCCCTATTGCTGGGACAACCAGCTTCTTTAGGAATGACCTTTTGTGGCTCAATGACGCCTCCTGACCCAGACTGAGTCAATTTAAAGGCTCAGGAATTAATTAGCTGATTAGGATATGACACCATGACTTTTCAAGATTGAACTTTTTTACAATATTAAAATTTTCTAAGACACTGATTTGTGGGTGTTTTATTATCTGAAAGCCATAATCATTGGAATTTTAAGAAATTAACATTCTACATTTTTCACTCTACAGTATGTGTAACAAATCTATATAATATATGGATTTCACTTTCTGAAAGGAATGTCAAGAAATATTGAACTTTTTCACAATATTCAAATTTTTTGAGATGCCCCTGTATTAGAGATGGAAAATTAATTCCGACTGTTCCTGGGACAATGGATTAGTCACCGGTCCTAAGTGTTTCTCCACCTTTCCCCCTATGAGCATTAGGATAGACTCCAGCACCTCCTGCAACCCTGGTTGGATAAGCAGTGCAGAATGAATGTTACTGGTACATAGAAAGACATCAGGGGACAAAATAAAACATAAGAAAATGATAAGCCCATATCATGCCATTGTCAGGTACTGGGCCACACTGATTTGACAGTGAAATAATTGTTACACAATAAAATGTGCCTAGTTTACTGTCACTTCCACATGACATTAATTGTGTAGTAGAGTACAGATCACCTCAGCACTGTGTCATTATAGGTGCTATAACATCAGCTGTGTGGAACATCTGCACCTAAAAACTGTCAAGCTCTCTGTCAAATAGTGGCTAAATATGGCAGAAATGAGTATGACAGAAATATTTTCCTGCCTCGCATAAATATGGGACTAGAGTGGTGATCTTCACACATATGAAAGTGGTGTTTATGATGTTTACCTTTCAGCTGCTTGGATTGGCCATTTTATCAGCTAGACATCTCATATAGATGTGTTTTAGGGGAGAGTTATATGGATAAGATATATCACAATGTACCAATATTGTGTTTGCTTTGTTTTGGTTCATTTACTCCATTGTTTCACTTTAATCAGAACCATGTGAGGGTTCCCTCCTGAAACACACATGGTTCAATTCACCTGTTAATTGCTAGGTTTAGTTAGAGTGTTTGAGATGGGGAACTATCAAACTGTTCTGGTCATTTGCCCTCCAGGACCGTCCCTGCTCTAGCATTTTACTAAGACCACTGTTGATTGGATGTTCTTGGATAAGAATCAGACTAGAAAGTATAGTGAATGTGAACAAATTATACAGCATTATTCATTTGCATGTGGATATATTATACTGGTATATCTCAATGCAACTTTTTACCATAGCTTTTAACACAGTGTGAGATGTCACATCTAATAATATTCTATCAATCGTTCTAATTTTATCCCTGTTTTTCTTATGTCAATTTTATTGAATTTTGTATTTTATGTTTGTAAAATATCTTGTCTTTTATACTCTGTCTCACCATGTCTTGTTCTATTTGTAAAGCTTTTATCTTCTTTGGCTATATTGAATTTTGTTTTCTTTTTGAGAATGTACAACACTTTGTTCAACTATAGTTGTTAAAAGGTGCTATATAAATACATTTTGACTTGACTTGACTTGAATGCAGCACGTAAACCCTATTAGAAAATGATGGCACCAATTGTGCTGACAGGAGGTACATCTTGACTTTGCACTGGTGTCACCATTGCGTGCATCAGGTATAGCAGCTTTCTGCTGCTGGAGTTAAACAGCCATTTTGAGATGCCAAAGTATGGTCCAGTTCAAGATAAGGCACCAGCACGGCTCCAGCAGCAGAAAAATGGCTTACAAAGGTGTTCAAAAGCTCCAGCAACACTGCTGCGCATGATAGAGTTATCCCAGCACATCACGCATCACCATGCCACGCCACTGCTATGTTAAAATCTCTACTTTGCTGACAATGATGGTGCAGTAATGGTCCTATACTTTCCTCTGAAGGTCACGGTAGAGGGCAGCTCATAAATCGTGTAGCAACAGTGGTTACAGTCATTAACAGCATATATATACACATATATATATATGATGATGACGATGACAATGCAATTCAGTTCGATACTGGGGTCAGTACAAAATATAATAACATTTCACAAAATCTGCTATATTTTCATCAAACCTTACACACAAACAGATTGAACGCAAACAATTACAAAAGGTCAGATACAGTGATGTAGTCATGAGCAAAACCAAATTCTTCAGTAAAAAGCACTGCCCACAGTAAAATAAAATAAAATTAAATGTGGAATGAACACAGATCGAGTCAATGACGTAGGTGTGTCTTTAAAACTGCCAACTCTGAACAGCCAAACCCACCAGAGACCAGAGTCTCAGCTTTCCTCTCAAATTGCCTTTATCGCCTTCCTTTTCATTTGTGTCTTTGTCCGTCTCCATCTCTAACACTCGCATGAATACAGCATTAGAACAAATAAAGCAGAAGTGATGTGGCCAGTGGAAGAGAACAGCATTTGCCTTTAATCAGTGCGACAGTCTGGGAAATGCTCCAAGACTGGAGACGTAAGTTTAGAAAGTGCCTGTTTAGTTTTGCAGGCTGTGAGTGATGCTGGGGAGCAAATAGGGTAAATGGCAGGACAACTATTAGCACGCCAGCAGACTGCATACGCTCATCACTCAACAGTCCTCAGACAGAAAGCTGAGCTGACCTGAGGAGTCTTTATGCCCTACATGCATTACAAACGCAAAATGAAATCACATTTGCCATCAGCATTCAAGGGTAAATGTCTTTCACACACAGTACTCTGAAACAAGCACTTTATGTTCATCACAGGCCACTTGCTAGGCACTTAGATGCATAATTCGGGAGAAAAACAAGCAGAGATTCAACACTGAATTAAATAAAGTTAAAGCTTGTGAAATGAAATAAGCAACACAAATGTTTGAAGACGGTTTGATCACAATCACAATGTTTTCGGTCTTCAGTCAAATGCAGTGGAAGTCTGTGACTATTACAGATAGACTGTCAGTTTGGACCATATAACACTCATATAACACATACATAGCACTTCTATAATGTTCTAGTAGTGTTTTAGCATTTTGGTCATTCTGGTTGGAAGTATAAAGCTGGGAGCTTGTAACAGACAAATTAACATTTACTTCACATTGTCATTTACTAATTTTTCCAGTACTTAAAGGCTGAACAAATAGGAGAGTTTCATTCAACCTAAATACCACAGAAAAAAATATATAATTTAACTTAAAATAAATAACAATTATTTTTATTTTTTTAATAATATTTAATTATTACCTATAAATGTTTAGTTCTTAGACATCATTAGGCCGAAACATCTCTGAGGCCTTCCATAAAAAATGATAGATTAATCTAAATTGCATCAGTGTTGCAGCATTACTGCCACTGGTATTGGGATTGAATTGAACATAATGTAGACATATCCGGGGGTCTGTGATATGATGATAAAGTGCCAGCATTGGAACTCATTTGGTCTTTGACAAAACAGAGTAGCAATTGCAATTTACAGCTGAAAGGAATGCAGGAGCAAGTTCATACCAACAAACAGTGTAAATACAAATAAACACGCATTAAAGTAGAGCATTCCACTATTGATGTTTAATTACACATCCTCTAAGATATAGAGTCGAGAGGGCACTGAAGGAGCCACCTTTATTCATTTTTCAAATTTTTCCCTCTTTCTTTTATTTCTCATTTGCTCTTTACTTCAGTTCTGTCCATCTGCCTTTTCTTACCTTTTTCTGGACACATTTGCTCCTCTTTTATCTATCTTTCTCTGTTCGCCTCTCTGCCTCCCTCTTTGTCCCTCTATTCTCAAGCTTGAGGCCTTGCAGAAGCACAGATTAATTATTCAAATGTTGACTTCATTGCCAGAGAGTGGATTTGGGAGGAGACTGCAGGCTTTTTTTTTTTCTTGCCAACTCCTTCAAAAGTCATTCAGCCTGTGAGGCAGTCTGCAGTTTCATTATTTGCATATCAGTTTATTTTAGTTTTTCCTTTTCTCTTGGCACTGACCTGCAGTACTAATAAACTCCAAAACAAGGTTTAGCTGCAGATCTGATTAGATGCAAAGGGCAGTAGAGACGTGAGGCCAGAGGGTGACACATCCACTTCGTTCTTTCTCTCTTGATAGGAATGCTTTAAGGAGTAATGACTCCAGAGTAGTATCAAAATCAACTCCAATAATGATTACAATCTTAAAAACACTGTAAAAAGGCTGTAATTCACATCAATGCTGATACACCCCAGTCTTTTGAGGGTCTCTAACTGGACATCTTTCAGTGGAAACCTCACTTTCTGGCCAAGGCAGCCCAGGTTGACAAGTGGAGGAAAATCCAACGTGAGAGATGCATGCCCCATACAGTGTGTCAGCTGAGTTTCAAACAAGCTGGAGTGCATTAAAAATGAATGTCTGAATGTATGTACCATACTTCCCCAACAATAGGCCGCCCCACATTATAGGCCGCCTCACATTCTATAAGCTGCAGAAAATGATCATTTATGTTTTAAAAATCCCACGTCCCATGTTATTGGGATTTACCAATCTGAAGAAAAAGCATCTAATTTGGCCCCTGGAAGCCGCAATGCAAGTTCAGAATTTAAACTCCAAGTTGTTGCTTCCATGAAGCAACGTCTGCAGTATCAGAGAGCAATACCAATGATGAAAGTGTGTCCGACGGCAGCACAAATTGAGTTGTTTGGCGATGATGATGACGTTTATGGATCTAATTATGGAAGATTTTAAGAAAGATATTGTAACGGACCTGGGGTTTGTGATTGGCTGTTCCTCCAGGGACATCATAGGAGTGTCACTGTTGCTATGGGTTTTGTGGTAAATTGTGCCTTTACAGAGCTATGTTCAGTAAAAGTCCTGGTTAAAGGGAAGATTACTACAAGGAAGGTAAGCTAAGCTATAACTCATTAAACTGGAAGCAGGCTGGTCCTGTATGTGAGCATTGAACCCTTGTGTAAAGTGTCCAATATTTCCCTTCCATTTTTGAGTAAAAATCTAATACAATATGAGTTGCTTTTCAAACTTTTCATTGCTGCAGTAAACAGTACATTTATGTTCAACTAAACATTTGGGGATGTCATCTTTTTAGCGAATGCGATTTCATGTTTTTAGAAAGGCCATCCCATTTAAGCAAGCTGCACCCAAAACACAGGTTTGTAAAATTGATATATAAGCCACGGCCTATCATGGGGGAAATATGATAATGATCAAAGAAAATTGAGACTAAAGAAAGCAAACACAGCAAACAAGAAAGTGGTGAATGGTGACTGAGTTCACATGAGCTCGGTTTGGTTCAGTATTGAGTGCTTAGAGAATTCAATTCAATGTACATTGTCATGTTATTATTGTAATACCAAATATATTACTGATATACCAAATGTGCAGCAGCTTACTACTGTTGCCGCTGTTTGTTCTGATTTAGTAAAGAAGACACACATTTAGCCAATAATGAGAAAAGTTTAATTTGAAGTTCCTTTAAGCTTTTCCTTTAGTGGCTTTCCAAAATTCAAATTCAAATTTTATTTGTCACATACACAGTCATACACAGTATGATGTGTAGTGAAATGCTTTTTGCGACCACCCGTGACCCCCAGATACATAAACACAATGTGTCAATCAATGTGATCTTTAAAGGTTTATGAGGCCTGTGGATCTCAAATAAATCAAACTGTATGGTATGTATTTAAAATTATGCACAATAAATACAGACTTGACATACAAAAAAATCAAATGGCTTATTTAGAAGAAAATGAAGAACATTAAGTCATAGTGGGCCAGCAACTATGCAACAATGTGAAAAAGTATTTGGCCCCTGCATGTTTTCTTTTTTTTTTTTTCAATGTTTGTCATAATTAAATGTTTCAGATCATCAACCTAATTTGAATAGTAGTCTAAGACAACACAAGTAAAAACAAATGTGGTTTTAAGTGAAGGATTTTATTATTAAGGGGGGAAAATTACCTACATGGCCTTGTGTGACAAAATGATTACCCCTTAAACCTAAGAACTGGTTAGGCCCTTAGCAGCAACAACAAGCAATCAAGCATTTGCGATAACTTGCAATGAATCTTTTACAGCACTGTGAAGGAATTTTGGCCCATCATCTTTGCAGAATTGTTGAGTTCAGCCACATTGGAGGGTTTTCGAGCATGAACCACTTGTTTAAGGTCATGCTATAGAATCTCAATAGGATTCAGGTCAGGACTTTGACTAGGTTTTGGATCATTGTCCTGCTGCAGAACCCATGTTTGTTTCAGCTTGAGATCACAAACTGCCAAATATTATCCTTCAGAAGCTTTTGGTAAACAGCAAAATTCATGGTTCCATTTTTCACAGCAACTCTATCAGGTCCTAAAGCAGCCAATCAGCCCCAGACCATCATACTACCACCACCACCATATTTTACTGTTTAATTCTATGGCAAATGTAATGGGACACACATCTTCCAAAATGTTCAACTATTGTCTTGTTAGTCCACAGAGTATTTTCCCATAAGTCTTGGGGATCATCATTATGTTTTCTGGCAAAATTGAGATGAGCCTTAATGTTACTTTTGCTGGTGTAGTCATGAACACTGACCTTAACTGAGGCAAGTGAGGCCTAAAGTTCTTTGGCTGTTGTTGTGGGGTCTTTGTGACTCCTTGGATGAGTCGTCGCTGTGCTCTTGGGATAATTTTGGTTGGCCGGCCACTTCTGGGAAGGTTCACCATGTTTTCGCCATTTGTGGATAATGGAGTCCCAACGCTTTAGAAATGGCTTCATAATCTTTTCCAGACTGATAGATCTCAATTACATAAGAATCAGGCCTAGATGTGGCTAGAGATATTGAACTCAGGTGTGACAAACAAATGTCAGTTGTAAAAAGCGCTCTATAAATAAAATTGACTTGACTTGACTTGACTTGACTTGACTTGACTTGACAAACCACTGTTATGTGTTTCAGGGGGGCAGTCATTTTGTCACCAGGCCATGCAGGTTTGGGTTGTTTTTCTCCCTTAATAATAAAATCCTTCACTTAAAAAAACCATTTTGTGTTTACTTGTGTTAACTAGTATTTAAATTAGTTTGAGTATCTGAAACATTTAATTGTGACAAAAAGGGGAAAAAATACGAATCAGGAAGAGGAGTTTCACACCACTGTATGTATAGTAATGCCCCTTATGTGAATCTTGTTTAAATTAGATATAGAGGAAGAAATTCCATTTATTCATGGTGCTCATGAGGGCACTCAATACAGTCTGGCTGGGTGGTGCTGATAATATCTCATGTGCTTTGCGACAGGCGTTTGGGCTCTTGCTTACATCTTCATTAAAGAGCAACTCACCCTTCCACCACCACCCGACTCACCACCGCAATATGACAAGTGCTTTCATTAAAAGAGTTAATTGAAGATGCTTACTCCCAGCTCTTAATGAGTTCTCCAGCCTCCAGGAGTCTGAATTAGCTGGCCTCCTATACTCATCTTTGTCTCCTTGCTGCCTCCATATTGGCTTATCGACAAAGCGCAACCACTTTGTGCTACATAAACAAAACAATACACAACATTAAGCAGGATAAATGGACACTTAAGGTAAATGAGGGTATGAAAAGTTTTACTGAGCATCGATACCCGACTAAATGGTATAGCACTTTTCCTGTTCCCCCAGATGCAGCAGATGTATCATGTTAGTAAGCTAATTCCGTTAGCTGCCATTGCCCAGCACTCTGGAATTTTCCATGTGCAACCTCCACAGCACACTTTGTCATCCGTGTAATTACGATATTGCTACCCATGGGTCTAGTCTTAGTCTTGGAGAAAACTATTGTAACTATGCTTTGGTCTCTTAGGCCATTTCCAATGGAGTTTGGTTTATGAAGTCCATCTAAGACCCTCATGTACTATACAAAGCTCAAAAAGTACAAGCTCATTAACAATTAAGACGCACAAATGTATTTTCATGTAATGCTTCTCCCAGGGGATGTATTGCAGTGCATTACTATACAGATATAAGATAACGTTCTGAGCTCATTACCATACATCACTGCCCTACATATGGCACTTTATTTCACGTGAATGAACTAAACCCTTGCCTTCTTCAAGCATTTCATCCTCAGCCTCACTATCCAGATGTCATCATTTCTGCATTATTTCTGGGTAGAGCAAACCTCATTTCTCATTACGGCTCTGGTTATTTGATACACTACATGGAAACAACTAACTTGTGTTTAAAACGAATGATAGCATTCTTACCCCTTCCAAAACCGCAGGGATGAATCAAGGTCAGTGATGCAGCATGTTCAGGCAACACAATAAAATAAGACTGTCCTTCACTGCTGCCCCACTGGCAAGGTGAGAAATACCACACGAGCATTTCATCCAAAGTGTCAAATTACTACTGAGCTTAGAACTAATAGAAAAACATTTAACACAACCTTCTCTCCTCCAAATGACTAAGGCACACCGCTGTCAGCCCACCAGCCCAAACCTCAATCATCCCCCGACATCTCCTACAGGTGTCTCATTACCCAGAAACCAAATCAATTAGGCATCATTTTCACTTTTTGCTTAAAGAGATGCTTCACTGCACTTCTGGAGGTGCGCACGTAATTCATTAAAAGCATTTCACACTTCGACTCTTTCCGAGGGGGAAAAAAAAACAGATGAATGAGAAAAAGGGGAAAATAACTAATCACATGAAGGCTAAGGGGATGAAGCAACATGCCATGCCTCATTATAGGCCACACTCAAATGTCATCTATGCCAACAATATAGCAATTGGCATGCCTGCTTACAAGCTCTGATTACTAAATCACACCCTTCCTTACCTTTGCTGGCTGATGAAGGGGTTATGTTTGTGCTTGAAAAGTCAGGGTTGTTTTTTTTAATCCATTAAGTATTACACACACCCATTGCTATGAGCTATAAGAGGTCACTGCCAACTGCAATGTCCGCCATTGGCTTGAGAAGGATGAAAACCATTAAAGCCAATGTGTACAAGAGCCCTGGCCTAAAACCAATGGATCTAGCTTGACTACAGCTAGAATCAGTAGCATCAGATTGTCCCTCTGTTGATGTGTTCTCTATGAGTCAATAATCAATAACAATAACAATGATTGGCCTGGATTTAACATCAGCCATGGAGGCTGGGGAGGGGGAAACATGCATCTGTTTTATTGTTACAACACAGCAGCTTGGATTTGTGGGCAGATCTTCATCAGTTCACACCTAAGAGTTTTCCAATTTCCAGCATATTGTACCAATCAGCTACACACTGCAAACAACTCTCCATGTTTGTATGTAGCATGCACCATGAGCTACAGAAAGATCGACCTTTAACACATGACCAAGATATTGATCTACTGATCTTACCTCTCTATCGTCTCATCTATAAAAAGCAGACACACACACCCACACACACGCATTTATGCACATACACCTACAAACATGCACCAAACAGTAATGACTAGCCACACTTCTTTGCTCATCATCACATCATTCCCTTCATCCGGCTCTCTAACATTGGCCTGAGACTCAGTAATCGATAACTTTAGAGAAGAGTATTAGCACAAGAGATACAACCTACACTGAACACACTAACAGCCTGGACTCTCGGTTCTGTATACCAGCTGTATCAGCTATAAAACAACATCCACATCACAAACCCTTAGAGTTATTCATTAATGCTTACATATTCTTTAAAAAGTCCTTTTGCATGTTTTTCTATCACTTTATTTTCCCCCTGAGGTTCACTTATAACTTTTGTATGAGTTCATGTCCTAAAAACACTCATTATTCATTATTATTATCATTCATTATTATTCATTATTCATATTTACTTTTTATGCATACTTTCAGTCATGTTCACCATTTTCAACGTCTTATAATCCCTTAGAATTAAGCTGGCTGATTTTGTTGCAGTGTCTTTCGGATTGATCTACAAGACCTTTGTTCTTACAGACTGCCTGGCATTGCTCATTCAAAAGGTGGTTAAGCCTGAAAGACGTTTTATAACTTCACTGCTAATCTATACAAGTAAATGCATTTGTTGTCATGAGATCAAAAAACAATATGCTGAATCTGGAAAACAATAAATGGGACAATTCAGTTTTCTATGATATTGACCTTCTACATGAACTCCTCACTCATCTGTTAAGGGTCAGGTTAGTAGGTGAGATTAAATACGGGATTAATAAACTATGCTAGCAGCACAGAGTCTGGCACAGTTTATTATTTCCCTAATCAAACACTAACCTTCCTTTTAACAGATGAGGAGACTCAGTTGCATTTGAGAAGGAAAAATGACCAAACTGTGTTTGACAAAGTCCATCCAGAACCCTTGCTTTTCTTGTAAATGAGAAGTAAGACAACAAGCTTTGTGGCAAAACTATTGCTATTTATTTATTTTGTTGGTAGGACTGCATGGCACATAATCTGTCATTATTGCAATAGTTTGTCTCTGCAATCACAGTGCTTCTGATAGGGTGAGTACTGGGTATTTCAATTAATCACGGTGCAACAAAAGCCATCATTTCATCATTAAAGTCCCTGATTGGCCAAGGTGTTTTTAAAGGGCCTTTACTTTACATTTTACATCTATTTGATTTTACCCATGATATATCATATCATTTATACATCATAATTTATTTGTAATGAATAATTTACCATTTTGAGAATCAATCTGTAATTGCACCTTTAAAACTTTTATCATAAAAGAATGTACTACGCTGCTGAACTGCTGTAGACTGAATAAGGGAGTAGTGCAGAGTAAAACAATAAGAGTGAAGATACAGCAATATCTACATACTTCAATCCAGAAAAACTGAAAACATTTCTTGTCCATATCGTGCATCCATACTTTGTTGGGGCCATTTCCCCAGAACATTTTAACAATAACATTTATCTTGTAATTATGTTGCTCTATGTCATTATTGTGATACAAAATATTTAAAAACACACTAGTGAATCAATAATGTGACACACTTAAGAATGTCATGGTTTTGACCAAAAGTTATTACATTTGTTGCCTTATAGCTTGACATTCACAGAAACACTCATCTATAAACATTTACTGAGCATTTTGATGATTAAAATGCTCAAAAAAAACTTATTGGCATATTTCAACCTTCTGTGACTTTCACGGTCATAACTGGACCATGTGTAGGCATGCAATGAAAAAGAGGGGTTTTTTTTTACTGTACACGGTCATTACTTTATTGCCTTATACAGTACACTGTCTTTACCTTCACTTTACACTGTGAGTCTGTGCTATAGTTGATCAATTGTTCCCACAGCTTTTAGTGTTTTATTGGTCCGAGCACCTTCATGGCTTATGGTAAAGGTCACAGTTCTATCTCTTTAGACTCAGCAAGGGTCTGTCATCAGCCCCAAATAAATAATTGAAGGGGGAGAACAAAGGCAAAATGCCCATTAATATAAAAAGATAAAGTTCCAGAAATTAATGATGACCGCTGTGCCATCAAGGAGATGTTTTCAAAGACAGAAATTTTAAAAATACATAGCCACCAACACAATATTGCTACATTCAGAAAACTATGTATGTACATAGATAATCGTATACCTTTGCATTGCTTTTTTTTCTTAATATGCAAAAGGTACGTGTATGGAAAATGCAAAATGTATTAAATATGGAATTAAACAAATTAAAAGTGGAGATAATCATTGGGGTGTAATGCTTTTGTAAGGGCACTTGCCTAATCATGATTATTAACTATGATTTTGTGAAACCCTACCTTTAATCAAGGCACTTGATCTATCTGTAAGAAAATTTCACAGGCCCACTGGATTTCTTTCATGAGCTGTGCATTATATCAACCATGCTGGATGCTATCAGCGCTAGATCTTTGGATTAAGCTCTAAATAGGAAGAGAAGAGAGGAGTCGAGCGTGTGTGAGAGGAGGGGGGAGGCTAGAAAGGAGGATGACAGAGTGTGATTTAATGGGATTGGATGGTCTGGGTCCAAGCTGTGCTCCTATGTACTGTTCTGTAAAAGCTGGCTGAGGAGCAGGCAGCTATATATCACCAAGGGACCCAACCCTGGGGTTAAACAAATAAATAAGAGCAATTAAACAGAGTGGCCACTACTCCTCACCTGGCTCTATATCTCCCACCCAGCCCTACCTCAATCTCCAGTTCTCACACACACACACACACACACACAGACACACACAGACACACACAGACACACAGACACACACAGACACACAGACACACAGACACACAGACACACAGACACACAGACACACACACACACACACACACACACA
>JBBIGC010000137.1:15100802-15114775 GCA_037576955.1 Lepidarchus adonis
TATTCCCTTAAGTAATTAACATTGAAATAAGCATTTTATTCTGAAATAACACTCATTTATGGTAATTAGTGTAATACACTCAAAAGGAATTAAACATTTGCAAGACCAACAAGGAACCTGGCATAAATAACAAAATAGCTCTGTCCAACTCCAATACAATGGGACCATTGAGAAGTCCCTAAAGTCTGAGAACAGTGATGCACCTTAATCCTTATTGCTACAGAATCTGAAATTAGTCTTCCCATTGAAATGAGTTGATAAATGCATGCGGCAATGTGGAGTGAATAAAATAAAATAAGATTAAAAACAGGATTCTGAATACTAAAACCCTTCTAAATAATTATACCCTTTGTTCAGCTCTTAAATGGAGCCGAATCTCAATAGAGGTTGATTAATAGGGAATTATGAATACATAATGAGAACATCTGTGGCCAGCAAAGCCCATATCTTAGACAAACCAGCAAACAATGAGAAGGGAATGTCTTTACATATCATGCACATTTCTTTGGGCTGAGGTGTTGGTTATTCAAGAGATTATTCTCCATCTTTAGAAAAGTTTGCTCTGGCGTCGTAACACGTTCAAACAAATATTCATGGAAAAACATTTCTCCAGCACATTTAGACCCTATGTCTGTTTTCTGTTTTTTAGTGATGGAAATGCAGCTTCTGTCATTTATACAATCACATTCTGCAAGTAACTTTTAAGAACTAAAGTCCCAGCAGGACTGGGACTCAGACTTCTGAAGGGGCCAACGTTGTCTCCCAGCATGGAATCGGGTAATTAAGTGAAAAGTGTGACAGGGAGGAAATCCTGGGGCATTTTTCAATCTGTGAATTTCGAAGAAAGTCAAAAAAATATTTTGACTGAAAAAGCCTGTGGAGTTCTTAATCCTCTGTTGGCTGCCAGGGAAAGCTGTGCACTTTTCAAAACTATAATGGATTGGACTAGTTATGATTTGGAGAACGACACTTAAAGATATTTTAAAAAGTCATGTTATCTACAATAAAAGCACCCCTAACATGAACAAATGTGTCTTTTCTTTAGCATGGCATAATAAATGTAAACAACTGTTTAGAGAGGTGATCCAGTGTTTGGTACCTTTGTGCTAAAGGAATTCCTGTTGCAGTTCCTCTCAGGTCATTGCAGGATTTAACTGGACAGGCACAGAGTTTAGGAGAGAAGAGCACAGCCTAATATAATAGTTTAAACTTAACAATTTTCAAACTCTTAGAGCAAGATTTTATTTTAAGCATATCTGCAAAACTGATTTAAATTTTGTAAAATATTCAACCAAACATGGCAAACTTACAAAGCTAAAATAATTCTACTTGAATCAGCTCTGCTGAGAATAGGGCTGAACATTTTTAACAAGTACTTTGCAAGATTTTTGAGTAAGTGCTATATGTAACCTGCTAAACTGCCTATTTTCAGGCTTTGTAAGATTCACAATTATTATTATACTCCAATTAAAACCCATCAATATTTTAATATCAAATCTGTATGTTGCAATCTTTCAGATCATGATTTTAATAGAAATACAATGAACTGGTGAGTCCTAGCTGAGAATTATTTAAGTTGTCAAATTTCTAAAATGTGTATGGCTGTAAGGACTCACAGGTAGTTAGAAGTAGGCGCAGACTTGAGTGTTGGAAGTAAATTGGTTTAATAACCTCCAAACTATGTACAAATGAAGACTGAAACAGATACACACACAGAGACCTTACAAGCAACATTGATCCACAAACATAGCCAAAACCCCAGCAACTTAAATACACTGAGACAAACAAGAAACACCTGAGGAGATCACATGACAAATCACCTGACAGACACGTGACACACCAGGGCAACACACAACTGACTCACACTTCAAAATAAAAGTACAGGGAACACAACACATGACGACACGTCACATATGGCAGTGTTATTCCACTGTTATATGCATTAAAGTGGTGATTATACAGGCACCAAAAACGTAATTAAATAACTTAGAATTACATTTTGTGCATTTTATTTTCATAGTACAAAAACCTCTAAATCTCAAAATAATCTGTCGTCCAGCTTGAAATGTCAATGCTGATGCTGCTGTGGGAGTACGAGAAGATGAGTAAAAAGCATTTTCTATGCGATACTGATTAACTAAATAAAAAATCCATGTTACATTTTAGCCTGGATTAGATTACACCCCATTCTCCAGCACTAAAAGGGCAACTTTATCCTATGCTGGAAAATATGTGCTAACTGAAAACAATCCATCATATCCTCACCTGATCCTGAGGGAAAGTCTATCTGGAGTAAAGTGAGCATGGACCTGCACCAAAAGAGCATTTGACCTTTAGACACACACTCTTTTATGACTGTACAGAGCTCTGCGGTGGCTATTTCCTCTCTTCACTATCAGAGACTACAGCTTAACTGTTGAGCATAAAAAGGAGGTCATGTGAGAACACAGAGTAAGGGGCTTGTTTAAAATGATGCGCTTGCATTAATTGTGCAGAAAGAGGAAAAGAATACAAATAACCAATTCCTTTTGATGTTGCTTGAAATTCATGAGTAAAACATTACTTGTTAAAATAAAAGTGTTTTATATCCACCAATCGGGCATAACATTAAAATCGGCTGAATAATATCACCCCTATCATGCCACCAAAACAGCTCCGTAGTGCATTGTGTGTTCTGATACCTTGGGTCTTTATCACATTTTTGCCCTCAAAGTCATATCGATTTTTACACCAGCCCAGATTTCCTGCTTCCAACAAATCAACTTCAAAAACTGACTGTTCACTTGCTGCCTAATATAGTCCACCCTTCAACAAGAGCATTTGTAATGATATAACAAGATAATCAATATTCTTCACTTCACCTGTCAGTGGTTCACTATCATAGACTACTTCAGTGGCTAATCAGTAGGCAGCTCTGTAATCAAAGAGACCGGGATTGACTATAAATGCTCTGGTTTATTTTATTATAATGTCCATTATTATCTGAAATATTAATTTCAAATGACAAACATATATATTGCCCCCATCATGCCACCAAACCAGCTCTGTAGTGACACCGTAGGTATATTTATGTTTAGAATATGGCTTGGACAGGGCTTAATAAAAATGAAATAAATTAAGATCAGAGTAGCTGGACCACTGGCTGTACAGCAAGCAATTCACACACATTTTTATTTGTATAACAATAAGATCAATACCAATCCAACAAGAGAGGTCTGCATGTCTGCAAAACCCATATGGACCTAATAAAGTTCACAAGTGCAAAATCTATAAAGCAAATAAATAAAATAATCGCATCCACTGCTGTCTACGACAGGATGCACCCTGTAAAGTCTTTACAGTTCTCTTTTGTGTTGTCCAACTTAACTGAGTTACTGTGTCTTATAAAATAGGCACATGACTCACAGGCAACACTTTTAGAGAGAGAAGACAGCAGGACACTTTGACAGTGTTTACCTCCAACTTATCTTTGGTTTGAGACAGAAGAGAAGATGCTACAACACATTAAATTACATGTAAACATCAAAATGGAAAACGTTGTTTGTATAAAGAAAACAAGCATAAGGGTCATAAAAATATTGAGAGGTTTTGCAGAGACCACAGGGGGACTGTCTATAATGAATTGCTCAAAGTTGCCAGATTGTGTCATTGGATTCCAGCCAAAATAACTAAATGCATATAAACTGCATTGAAAACAGTAAAAACACTGTATACACCATCTGCACAATATCTGCAAAAACTGGTACAGGGCGTTCATGAGTTACATCAGGGTTCGGTTCCTCTGAGTATGATGTAACTCAAATTTTTATGCATGCATGAACTCATGCATGTAATGATGCTGCAGAGGCTTTATTGAACAGCACTGTGTTTTATTAAAAGCCGGTAACATTAACGCTCTCATATTACAGTAAAGCATTTAGGAAACATTGCTCCAGATAGAAATGCTCTTTTTAATGCTTCAACATAGCAGTAAACACATTGGAGAGGTGACCTGCAGCAAGACCACACTGACGGTGACATAGCACAGTGCACTATTAACCCCCCATCTCACCCAGCAATCTACATGAACTCTTATTCAACACTAACAATGAATAATACATAAACATTACAGCAAAAACTGTAAAAAACTAAAATTCATTTCAAAGAGGTCACTTCATATTTATCTGATGAAACGAGAAGCAAGACTGACCACTTTCTTTAAAAATTTAACCTGTTAACTTCCCCTGCTTTCAGAATGATGTGTAGATTTCATTATTAACAACATCCTCAAATAAAATCTGAATGGGAAAAAGTGCCATTTCCAGTTGATGATGCATGATTACTGTATGTGATGCAATTTATTAATTTTATTGTGTTCATGTTCCAAATTCTTGTCTTTACAATGAAAGGAAAATGTCTTTTTAATAGTTAATGTAACAAAATGAAAGCAAACTAGCTCAATGCCAATGTTTTCTTATTTGGGATTTGTTCTTAGGTGAAAACAGAATGTACAAACACTGAAGTGTACAGTTACACACATTTGAGTGCTGGCATGTTTGTGCAAAACAAATGGTTATTGCATTTTTATTCAATTTAACAGTGGTATATTTTTTAGTCTATTGAGTCAATAATAGTAATTTAATGAATAATATTTTAAAATAATCATTTCACAAAACAATATGGCCTTTTAAAGTGAAATACTGCACTAATACTTCACATTAATAATGTTACTTGGGACCCATGCCATCCAAGAATAATCTATAGGCCCAGAGGCCATTTTTTCACCCTAAGACTATGTTAATTAGAAACAATTGGCACACTCTCTCAATATATGTGGACAATGAGATTCATCATTATAGGAACAATTCTGTGCTTAAAGAATATGCTATAAATGTGGTGTTTCAGAGGACCTTCCTTAAGATCAAATTTAAGAAGAAAAAAAAACTAAAACATTGATGAATGAAGTGCATTGTTTGTTCCAAAGTCCAATCAAAATCCAATACATTTGGTAATCCTGAAATAATCATTGTCCTAGGCCCTGAATGATAATTTGCTTTTCCATACAATTTCTTATGCCATAGCACTACGGGCCCAGTGAGGGGGGCGTTAACTGTGGAAGCAGTGTTTAAAGCTATAAAATACTTTTTATTTATTTGTCCTTTTTCGCTCTGTCATCCTTTTGAGATTTCCTACGTACCTGCTCCAGAGGTAAACATCTATTTCCTTCGCTAATGTGCTAGCTATAATGGTCCAGCTGTAGCCTAATGATTTTTTTGCAGCAGTGCCACAAAAGACAACCAATCACACCAGAGACAAAAAAGTGCTTTTAACAGCTTCTGGTTTGCACTTTCTAAAACAGACCCTCTTTCACAGCAGCGCCTCAGTAGCAGACTTAAGTTGTGTTTTCTGGCTCTTCTGGGTTCACAAAATTGTACCAAATGGTCAGTACAAATAGTGTTACTTTCTTAAGATTTTACCTTTAGACCCTTTAAAAACGCTTACTGCCCTTCAAAAGTTGCATGTATTATAATTTACAAAGGAATGAACAAATGGTTGGTCGGTTGATTGATTGATTGATGTATGTACTGTATGGATGGATGGATGGATGGATGGATTGATTGATTGATGGTATGATTGATTGATTAATTGAAATGGCAAAAAAACAAATACAATGCAATGCATTTTTCATCCATTGTTTAGTGCAAAAAATCCTCAGTAATTATTGATTTTAATAGTGAAACAATCATGAAATACTGAATACTTCACCTTCTACTTATTTTATACAAAATCAACTAAACAGAGAAATTATTTGTAAATGTTCAAAATGCCCCACAAAATGTTCATTGAGCATGAACATGCAAGTACAGTAAAGCATGTCATTACACAACGCCAAGCACATGTTAATGCAGAACTACTAAGCTACAGAAGCTACTCATGCTCATACCCATACTCTAGTAGGCTCAGTGAAAAAGAAAGCACACATTAACTGCTGATTAAGCGAGTCATTCGCTCTGCCAGAACAGTTAAATTATCCCCAACCATAACTGTCCAGATGCATTATAAAATTAGATTTTATTAGTTAGTGCATTCAAGTGACCTGTATTAATGCAGAAATTTATAAATCCCAGGGACAAAACCGTTATAGTGCTCCAAAGTAGTCCATAAACACCCTGCCCCTGGCTTCCTTACCCATGATCCTTGCTAAAGAGGCCCAAGTGCCTGAAAAAAGCTCTGACGTCTGCAAAAAGCTACACATGATTTTCATCAGCAAAACCTGAGGTCTAAAGTGAATTATTAAATAGCATAGGATATATGATCTCCACGCCTGTGTTTTAACTTTATGCTTCCTGATCCACAGGGTGGACTGAAAACCCAGGTAACTCTTTGACCTTGTTTAGGAGGACTGTGGAGACCACCTCGAGAGCCTACCAATGTTTGTTTTGCCTCCATTGGTGTTTTGTTGCTACAGGGCCACAGCGCCTCGGCATGACACTTTGATGAATCGATCGCTGCTGTGCCGTACGGCAGCAGGACAGCAATCCTTCAGAGTGCCCGCAATCAGAGGTCTCAGGAGAGAGAGAGAGAGAGAACGAGAGAGAGAAAGAGGGAGAGAGAGAGAGAAAGAGAAAGAGAATGAATGAATGTATTGGGATGCAGTTGTAGTTGTAGTTTGAGTCTCAGTGCTCTCTATTATGGTGAAATAGAAAAGATGATACTAAAAAAAACATCTGATATTTACGCTTCAAAAACTACTAAGCTGTATATATATAGACGACCTAATATATACTGTATATATATTATCTGTTGGCTGGTGGATGCCATCAGTAAGCATTGATCCTTACTGATAATAAACACTCTGCATTGATGTCTGTTGAGCATAGTGTCTGGCTTATTGTACCCATTTCTCCTCGAGAGTCCAAATATGTACCAAACATAACAGTATTTAAATTCATGTCCCAATATTGCACATATATATATTTACAATAAACATGCACACATTCAAGATACATTTCCTAAATCTTTTGATGTTTTGTATAATCACTAACACACACCAGTGGCTTGTCAGAAAGTGCTCATCAGTCGGCTTCAGCTGGTGTTAGGTTTTCACCATCAGCTTTGTGTTTCTGGATCCTTAAAGCAGACTGTCATGTGCAAATGGCTTAAACATTCTATTACCCCACAGGAAGAAAGGCACTACTAACAACATTACCTCACACAGTGTGAGTTTGTGCTACTCCAGGCCAGATTACAGGACTGGATTTAATTCATTATTTTGTTCCCTCATATATCCAGTCAAGTATGATTTGCCGGTTTTGGCCAGGACCTCACATTGGATAGGCAGCGTCACTAAAAATAGGTCAAATGTGGTAAACACAATGACATTCAGTGTTGACAGGGATAAATCCTTTTGTACACACACCTAAACAATCCATTTTCAAAACACAGCTCAGCAAACCTTAACTCAGAACCTGCGTGTGACTTTGCAAGTGATTTTTATTTATTTATTTTTAGGTAATACATTTTCTGTGATAAAATTACATATCTCCTTGGAGTCTGCACATTGAAGCAATACATTAAAGTCAGTCTCTGGCCCTCTCTCTCTCTTTCTTTTTCTCTCTGTACATCATATCACCCTCTACCACCCTCTGTTCTCTCCTCGAGGATGTAAAGAACCAGCATGGAACACTGCTGGCAAAGAATTGAAAAAAATAAAACAATGTGCAGAGATGAAGACACAGGGGTGTTGCTCTACAGCATTCAGGAAGCAATTATATTAGCTTTAACTGAGCTTTAACTCAACATTGGTAAGAAAAATCCCTGAAGATCATATGGCTGCTATATCAAACAAACACCACATTCATATTCATAGCTCATTTAACTGTCTTTTCACTTTTCAGATGATCAAATTGTTAAATAAATCTAAATAACCTCTACTACTACTACTTATATTTTGAAAAATAATATCTAAGCAGTAAGCATTTAAAAATATGTTATTTAATTTAATATTATAATGATTATTAATATTTAATTCAATTTGTGTGCTGCTGATGGAAATGCACCTAATGGCAAAGAGAAGAAATTTGGAAAAAAGTCTGTGTTGTTCTAATCCAGGGTTGCCCAGCTCCAGTCTACAGTCTATGTTTCTTCTCCTGTTTTTAACAGGTGTAAAATGTTAAATAAAAGGCTTTCTATTAAATACAGTCATGTAAAAAAAATTAGAACACCCCATTAAATATAAATTTTTTTATTAAGAAATGTTCACATATCGATGTCTAATCTTGGTTTCGTATCTCTGCATTTGCAGGTAAACAACAAAAATTAACATTGATGTATTAATCAAATAAAAGATATAACTAAGAATCCATATTCTACTAGAGGAAAAAGTTAGAACACCCTATCCCCTTAAAGCTAGTGTTACACCCTTTGGCTGAAATAACCACAGTGAGACGCTGCTTGTAGTCATACCAGTCTCTGACGTCAGTCCGAGGAAAGTTTGCTCCAGTCCCCAATGCAGAATTATTTCAATTGTTAACATGTTTGAGGTGTTTCATTTACAGCCCGTTTCAAATCACCCCACAGGATCTCAATGGGATTCAGATCAGGACTTTCACTCAGCCACTCCAGGACTCTTCATTTCTTAGTTTTCAGCCAGTCCTTGGTGGATTTACCGGTATGATTTGGGTCATTGTCATGTTGCAGGGTCCAGTTCTGCTTCAGCTTTAATGTTCTTACAGATGATCTCACATGTTTCTCAAGCAACTTCTGATACACTGTAGAATTCATGATGGATTCTATGTTGGTGAGCTGGCAAGGTCCTGCTGCAGCAAAGCATCTTCAAACCATGACACTTCCACTACCATGCTTCACAGTGTGTATGAGGTTCTTTTCCTGGAATTCTGTATTTGGTTTATGCCAGACATGTCCTCTGTTCTGGAGTCGAAATAATTCAGTTTTAAACTCATCTGTCCAAAGAACTTTATTCCAGAAGTACTGCTCTTTGTCTACATTCTCTCTGGCAAAATTCAACCTGTCCTTGATGTTTTTTTAGAGAACAATGGTTTCCTCCTTGCGCACATTCCATGCAAGTTAAAGTTGTGTTGTCTCTTTCTGATTGTAGAGGAATGCACTTTCACATCAAAAGTAGCAAGAGCCTGCTGTAGGTCCTGTAATGACATTTTAGTTTTTGGAGACTTCTTTTAGCATCTCGCAGTCTGATTTCAGGGTGAACTTGCTTGGACCACCAGACCTGGGCATATTGGCAGTTGTTCTGGAAGCCCTCCACTTGTAGACTATTTTCTTGACAGTGGAATGGCTGAATGCTTTTTTTTTTTTTTAGATCTTTTTAAATACCTTAACAGACTTATAAACTGCTACAATCTTCTTTCTGAAGACCTCAGACAGCTCTTTTGATCTCACCACTTTCACAGTCAGAAGCACACCAAACTAAAACACCAAACCTCCTTCAAAATGCAGAGTAACAATATTCCAATCATGTGCATCTGATGTGCTACATCTGTGTGTGATTTGAGCCAACTGAATTGGGAATACAAGTGGAAGGTGTTCCAATATACTCTTCACCAGAAATGGCTTTTTTTGCAGAATTACATTTTACAGAAGTTTTTTTTTTTTTTGGTTTTGTTTTGTTTAGTTGTATTACTTGAATCTGCCAGTATTGTTAAAATTAAAAATAAATATCCATATGTCCAAGAATGCTACAAAAACATATGACTGTATACATTGCATTACATTGCATACACACCTACATGACTAAAACAACAGATGCAATTATATTTTAGTTGAAATCAGTACAGTATACAACGCCCAGAGGGCAAAATGTGAGATACCTCCATAGATCTATTTCAGTATTTAGCATTCCACACGTGAAATGCCTTTCAACCACATCCCATGCAAAGTGGAATATCATTAATTGGGTCCATATTGGTTACTGTAACTCTCCTTAACATCACCTACATCCATTATGCACGTTCTGAAGGGGAGCTTTATTAAAAATACCAAAGCAAACCCTTTCCCCTGACACACAGTTTAGAGTGAAGCAAGACTTGTGAAGCATGTTTGTCAGTATTAATTACTCATCCTTGTAGCGATCAGAACTTTTTTCCTTCTAGTTGCTCTCTATAGCTAGTGCCCCTGAGGCAACTGAGTATGACTCACCAGCTTTCAGAAGCACTTCACATCTATCTCGTTTCTCCTTTTCAAGGATCAGCAATAAATGCCATCAGAGCATCAGCTCAGTAGCGTCTCATCAACAACTTGGCTAAGGTGAAGAAATCCAAATATGCCATCACAAGCGAAAAAAAATTACCTGCCTCTCACCACAAATCTCACTAGGCCCAACTATTTGCCATCCTAAAGTGTCAGGGCATATACCTCCAAACTACATCATACCAGAATTAACCTAAGAATGCCCACCATTAGAATGGAAATCAGCAACCTCAGCTTTCCGGCACGAGGCTATAGATTAGGTTAATGTCTGTGTGGGGCAATTGTGTTGGCCATTAATAGCATGGCAAATGCAGTGGAAAGGCAAGAAGATTGGCCTTACTTCACAGAGGTGGTGTCTTGTTTCCAGAGGATTGAGTGGCTAATAGGGCAAACAGGCTGAGGAGACAACAATAAGAGCTGTGGGCTTTAGCATTGTAGGCTACAACACCGTTTTAGCATAATTAAAATTACTATTAGCATCATTTGCAAATTCCAATATATTTCATCACATTCATAATACCACCCACATACACTTCCAGATTAGACACAACTTCTTATTATATGTTTTCCTTATTTTCACTACTTTCTACATTGTAGATACATACTGAAGACACCACATATCAGAAGCAAGATATATGGAATTATGTTTAAAAAAAAAGGATAAATAACTCGAAATATGTTTTATATTTTAGATTCCTCAAAGTAGCCACCCTTTATTTTTTGACAGCTCTGCAAACCCTTGGCCTTCTCTCAATGAGCTTCATGATGTAATCACCTGAAATGGTTTTCACTTCACAGGTCAGAGCCTTGTTCATTTGTGGAATATCTTGCTTCTTGATGGGGTTGGCAACAACCGTTTTGTTGTGTAGAAATAAGGTACACAGCTGACAGCCCTATTTGACAACTGATAGAATTCATATTATGGCAAGAACCATCAGCTAAGAAAAGAGATACGACCGTCCATCATTACTTTAAAATCAGTCAGTTTGGAGAAGTGCAAAAACTTTGAATGTGGCTAAACTTTTAAATGGTAGTGTACACACACACGCCTCCATGGATCAGTGGTTACTATCTACCAAAAAAATCTATGGTGAAAAATGTCTGGAAACACTGTGCATCCATAACTGCAGAGCACCCATTCTGACCACTGTCCACCACCAGTGGTGACTACAATGCTCATGAGACAATAAGAAGTGAACCACAGACAAATGGATGAAGATGATCTTGTGAGATTAATCAGATTCTTCAGATTAATCATTTCTTTTTACTTCATACTGGCTGCTGGATGTGCGTGCATTATTTATGCAGGGATGGGATTGTACCAGTATGAATTATGGAACAGAAGGAAAACCAGTAGAGACAATCCTCAAGTCAATGTTCTACTGGGAAACATTGATTCCTGGCATTCGTGTGGATGCCACTTACCTAAACATTGCTCAAAACTAAGTTCACCCCTTCATGACAACGTCAATCACTAGTGGAAGACTTCTTTCAGCAGGATAATGCATCATGCCACACTGCAACAATCTTTAAAGAATGGTTTGAGGAACATGACAAAAAGGTAAAGATGTTGACTTGGCCTCCAATCTCCCTTGGTCTCAGACCATTTGAGCATCTGTGGGATGGGTTAGAGAAACTACTTTGATTCATGGAGCCCACATCCCACAACAGTATTTAAAGGAACAGCTAATGTCTTGATGGCAAAGCTCACATTTAGAATTCTTATGAGAGAGACCAGCATTAGTTGGGGTGTTTTAATGGCTGATCTGTGTAATAATACAGTGTCTATTTAGGTTTATATTAATAGTTGTATGCAGTGCAGACATTTATACATCCCTGGTGAAAATTCACATTGACTTCAGTAGAAATATGTTAATAAACCCTTGATAGGAAACAAACTTTTTTGACAATTTGACCATCTTCTTTTGTCCTGTAGAAACATCTACAGCTGCTTTACAGATATTTTAAACAATACAATTCCACATTTCTTATTTAATAGTTTTGATGTCTTCACTTTTATTCCAAAATGTGTGAGAATTGCGATGAACAGGTTTGTGCAAACTTTTGAGTGGCAGTTTATGTAACAGTACAAACTCAGACATGTCGGCTATACGTTAATTATGCATTCTTAGCGTCAAGTCACTAATCAGATACGCTGTGTCTCATGTGAGGGGAATGTTTTAAAGCAGCAGGCATCTCAAATACAAATGTCAGCCATGTCAAGGTGACTCTGATATACATTACATGCTCATGAATTGATTTAAAGTCTGGGTAGAGGGTGCGGAACAGGGATCAGGATTCCTGGTTAGCCTAGTGTTTTGTGGAGGGATGTTTCTGAGTGAGAGTGCAAAGGATGAGTACATTTCAGTGCAGGATTTAGTGCACTCTCCGTTCCATTACTGAGCTACAATGACCCAGTGTTCTGCTCTCTACCACAGGCCTTCAGTAAAACTGGATTTAGCCGGCTCCAGTCCAAAGTAAGCGCATGCTGCCTCATTCAGGCATTTCTGTGCACAAGAAGCAACACTTAATCATTCAAAACTTGTTAAGTTGCTTTTTAAAAAATCACCCAGCGTCCTTTATTTCTGTCTTTGAGAAAGCATCCCTCGTATAGTCTATATAGCTCAGCCTCTCTTTTTTGTCTCTCTTGGAGCAAGGTCATGTTTGCAGGCGAGTTTATTTAGCTTCTCTCTAAATAATACTCCCACTCTTTCAGTCAGAGAGGGCAAGAGAAATCAGGGCGGGGGTTGTGGGAGATGGAGGAGAGGAGCGCTGTTCGGGGACCAGTGCAGCCCTGTTTGTTTATTGTTCAACGCTCAGGCTGAAGCAGTTTCTTTCCGTCCCCATGACAACGAGGAACGACAGGGCTGAGCAAGAGGATGGACTCTTAATAAGGCATCCTCTTTCTCTAACTTACTCGCCCTGCAGCTCTCACTCTGCTCATCCCCCTCTTCACCTTCCTTCAAAGGGACAAATGCAGTCTTCATACTGGCAGTGTTCATGCAGCACAGTGAGGCCTCGGTTTAATTTTCATCCTACAAAGTCTGTAGTCACAAGTTATCTTTAAAAACATCAGCTGCCCTTTGTGACTGTGTGACTATTTTAGGATGGGGACTTTAGGATAGAAACGGTCAAAACTGACTTTGTCTCATTCTGTCCATGTCTAGTAACTGAACAAACCTAACTTTTCTTAACTTTAGTTTAAAATGAATGAGTGTTAAAGTTTTCTAGTTTTCCATTGAGAAAGTTCTGACACGTTTTCTGAAAGAGAAATTAAACAAGTTTGGGAAATGGTCATTTGAAAATAAACTGTGATTACTTGAAATAAATAAATCATTAAATAAATAAATACATACATACATAATATCCAATATTTTACATGTAAAAACACAGATGCTGATATAAAAAAAATAATTTATAAAAATGCAAAAATTGAAACTTGAAATCTGGATCGGAAAAATATAAATTAAAATATAATGTAATAAAACTTTTTTTTATTATTGCATCTAATGTATGGATTGTGTTTAATTTAAAATATTGGCTTTGAAATTAGGTAAAATGTGGAAAATGTTAAAAAATATTTTATTTATTTAGTCACCTAAACATTTTGCTCTTCCAGATTGCCAGAACAATGCATCAGAAGTCACTTATTTAAAATGCTGGTCAAATATAAACTCAAATAAATAAATAAATAAACAAACAAACAAACAAACAAACAAACGAACAAATAAATAAATAAATAAATAAATAAATAAATAAATAAATAAATA
>JBBIGC010000137.1:15123097-15137906 GCA_037576955.1 Lepidarchus adonis
CACACACACACACACACACACACACACACACACACACACACACACACACACTCTCTCTCTCTCTCTCTCTCTCTCTATTGGTCAAAACTTTTAGAACACACTTGACTGACAACAGCAAATAATATAATTTTAGTCTCCACAGTAAAATGACTGACTTGGTATAGAAATACGATCTCTGCTTAGAACGAGAGGGTTGATTCAGGTCTAGCAACCTGCCCACTCATGCTGACCTGGCAATGTGCACAGAGCTTTAGTGTCTAACACAGTGTGCAAACTATTTCCAAAAAAGTAATTCTCCTTATTACATTTCAGATTACGAACAATGTGTCAAGAGAGCTATAATAAAACTTGTGTTGTACTGTGTCAGCCCTTTGAAATACAAATAGCAATTTAGAAATGTTCAAATAACAGCCCAATCACCCAGAGCAATTAACCTGCATGATATAAATTCCTATCTATAGTAGATAAGCATTTATCTGTTTTTAAGTGGAAAAGATGTTCAATAAATCATTATTCATGACCAAAGACTTACCACAAAAGGCTCGATTTACAGTGTAATATAAATGTAGTGTTGTTATTTGAACACAATGACATACACAGTTTCTGAAAGTACAATCTGTACATATAGTGAGTACTTCAAGACCACTGAGCAACTGCATGCCTCATTTAATAGAGAGCATAATTAGTGCTGGTTAACCAGAATTAGCACTGTGTGTGTATTACACTGAATGAAAATCAATGTGCTTGCTTTTGACCAGAGGTCATTTTTTCTGATGGTACATTCCCTTTTATTTTGTGTACTGCAAAATGTCTTATTGTAACATTATTTTTAAGGGATATTGCTTACCTTCAATTTTTGTCCATTATCAAAATTAAATGTACCATTTCTGTGAAAACAAATAAACATACTAGGAAAGTATTTAGTATTTTACCTCTGCAGAATAGACATAAATAAGAATAAGACACTGACAATCTAGCTTTAAAAACATTTAATCACTTGAACCACAAAACACCATTTAACAGTTTGGAAAACCATATTCTAAAGTGGGTCGTTTTACCCTCCCTTTAACACTTTCCCTCCCTCACTGTCTTCATGTAGTTGTACCCATGGCATTGTTGACTAAAGTGCTTCCATCTGTTATCATAAATTATTCTAGTTAAACTAATGTCTTATATTAACCCTCATTTTTTAGTGTAGAAAGTTCACATAGTTAGATTTCACTCTGGCCAATGTTACTGTGTGTATTGAGTGGCTGCTTGACTGGAGTCTCTCTCTCTCAGCTTATGCTAATAGATCACCATCTGTCCCTGGTGGTCCGTGGAAACACTGTCCTGTTTCAGGTGCACCACGTGACAGTGCCAAGCTCTCCGTCTGTTGTGCATAGGGGTTCTACAAAGGGCCAGTACTAACAAGAGTCTAGTTAAATATTTATATTCTGGGACATCAAACTGCCCTGCGCTATGCGATACAATCAGAGAAAAACAGTGGGACGTTACTCTCTGCATGCTTGTTTTATGGGGAACAATTTTGGGGTAATGATATTTGCAACATCCAAAATTGAGTCACATTAAATTTAGTTTTTCCTGGGGTCTATCACCAGTAACACTGTTTAAATCTCATTTGAAAATAGTTAATGTAATGCAATATAATGTAATGTTTATGCAAACATACTTGTATTTTAAACTTTAAATGAAAGTAAAATGATTTGCCATGTGTGCCATCTGTCATCTGTTGAGTGACAGAGCAGCATGAATGAAGTGAGAGATGGTCCAGACAAACTACTGGAAACTACTGCAAACTACTACCGGTGACTGCTGTTGCCTTGGTGTTGAACCTGACAGGCCAGAGGAAATCATAAGAGAAGAGGAAGCTCAAAGAAGAAGAATTGAAAAGTTCCTGAAGAGCGTCTTTATCACTAATCAAGACAAAATAGAGGAGGAGGTCTCAGAAGGTCTGTCACTAGAAGACTTCTCCCCACTGCCTTGTCCTGCATCACCATGGGGGAACCAGCAGGCTCTGAAAAGTCATATTAGAAATTAAGTTTCTTCTGATAATTCTCCCTCTGGTTCCAGAAGCCAGACATTAAATGTCCTGACCCTGCCAAAATCACCAAGGAAACAAAAGCAGCAAAAGCTACAAAGGTTCAAGGCTGCAGTACCCACCAAAACAGCAGTGATGGAGGAGATCCAAGTAACTCAGGCCTCCAAAGCCCATAATGAGCCCCACAGCCAGCTGTCACGTTCATGCCAGACTGGATATGTCACAGAAGCAGCAAATGCGTCCACTGCAGAAGCTGTGGTTGATGGTGGGCAAAGGAATGGAAATTGGGGGCGTTCCAGTTTGCCCCGTGGTTGTTGTATTCCATGATGAAGGGAAGCCTGTGACTGAGCACCTTCCCAATACAGGTCATTGTTAATAAACTGAATTAACAGAACTGCAATGATAGGACGACTTAATATGTCTGTTAGATAGTGACCAGGATAAATGATGACCTGAGAAAGGGCTTACATATTCAGTGTATGATTTAAGGTGATCAGATGAGAGAAGAGAACATGATTTTTGGTTTCAATCACAGATCACTATACCTAATTACATATTAAATTATATATGCTAGTATATATGCTATAAAAAAAACACTTTACTGAAGTTTATCTTCCAATAGTAGCCCCGGCGTTTATTCAAAAAAATTATTCAGAAGGCCCGGCGTTTAATAGAGACAGGCATTTGTTGGAGACGGGCTGTTATTCGCATCACAGACGGAATGGTGAGGGGTATTTACAGCGGCAAAATGTTGAACAGCTTCTTCGCATTTATTTTGACAGAAGATAAAACATCACAAATAAAATCATCCCTCTGTCTGTTCATGGTGATACTTGTCTGTGATTGACTGTTATTGTGGGAGTGGTTTAGCACCAAATGCAGCGATAAGTTTAAACAGAGCCGCTTACTATCTGTCAAGAACCCTCAGATATCACAACAGAAATGAGTTCGCAGACGTGTGTGTCCTTGAAAGTTACCCGGGTACTGTTGGAGACTGTCGTCTATTTGTCATGACATCTCTTCAAACCCGGCTTTTATTGGAAACAGGCGTCAATAAGAAATGTGATATTATTAGAAGACATACGGTACTTTAAATAACAGTACAGGTGATGAAAATGAGTTTAATAAGATGCTGAACATCAGTCGATAAACAGTAAAAATACAAGCTTTGTGGAACTGTTTCACCGTTTCTATGAGAAAGTGAATCATAATCATGGTTAGAACACTCTGAAATCACTTGAATACAGAGTGTCCTCGACTTACAACATACTCGGCTTTTAAATTTGTGATTATGACGCTGCCACATGCTACTGTGTAAGTAGGGGGTTTAGACTTACATACATCCAAATTTGAACGACACACATTGATGAACGGATCCCCCGTTGTAAGTTGAGGACCCACTGTACTGTTGGGTTACACTAAATGAAACAAAACAACCAAAATAAATCCCTGCAAGCATGATCGATACACCACTGGGGACAGATGTGGCCTAAAAGTTAGAGAAACAGTGTGTGACCAAAGGGTTGATAGTTCGATTCACTGGAAAAATATGGAACAGCAGCGTGAATGAACAGTGCATTGCCCCTTCTCTAGACCCCTGGCCTATGTGCTCTTGAGCAAGACACTTACCCTGGTCATGAGCACCAACACTATAAAACAGAAACTAAAAAAAACTAGAAATTCATTGCTTGGCTTGATTCCATCACAATGTTTTTGTCACCTCTACCTGTGGTTGATATTCACTAATTTATAGCAGGTATTGAAACATAGTCTATGTTGCTATGTCATAACTGCCTTTAAGCACTTTTCCAGTTCTTAGTAAATAATATTGCACCAGTTCTCTAGGAATGAGAGAGCCGCTAAGTGACACACATGCACACAGGGTAATGCTTTTGAACCAGTCAGAGAACTGGCCAGATTTATTGCTTGTAACCAGCCTTTAAAAAGGCGAACCTGAGCCGGTGCGTCTCCTAGAGGCTAGGATGCGCACAAGCATTAACCCATGAGCGAGGCATGGCGGTCAATGGCCAGGCCCCAGAGTCACTAATCTCTATACTCGTTACAGAGAGAATGAGCCTGATCATTCACCGCCAGCTCGCTCACACAAACACAACATGCTGTAATAAATTACAACACTGTGCCTCAGCACTGCTCCTTTACCTAAAACACACAGAACATGAACACAAGGCAAAAAAAACCCCCAAACATTTCCACACTCCATTATGCAGTCCTCCTCACAGCCAATCTGTGCACAAATCCATGTTGAGAATCACGGAAAAGTGTGTAGCAGTTGTATGGCTGAGAATAAGCGTGTCCATAAGAGGTGATGGAAAATTATTTGACCTTTAGAGACAATCGTACAAACTGAGCAGTTTACTGTAAAGCTCCCCAATGGTTGATTGACTGTACACCCCATTTGAATTACGTATTTCATTTGCATCATTTCATGCAGGTCAACAGCACAACCATTTATATAAATCTATGAATTTTCTGTATGTCTTCCAGATAGTGTAGGGTCATGATGATGGAAGTGGCTTTTAAGGTAGCAGTACTTTAACGATAATGATCAACAGTATGTCATTCTATCGGCTGTGGAATCTGTGGTGTTGACAACACGAGACACTGATGTATGATTCGCATTAGCTCTGTGCAGAGAGTGTTGTTTTTGTTTGTGAGGATGGCCTGTGGACAGTGCTCTGTCAGCTCTCGCCTCGGGGCAGGAGAGGGGATCCACTCCAACACCAAGAGTCACTCATTATTTTGGAAATGAAAAAGCAAAAACAAAGTGAAATAGGGAACATCAGTCCCGATCAATACAGCATTTTTCCTTTTGGAAATGGAGGCCATTTGTAATGGAAGTTGACTCTAAACACAATTGATTTTCGATCTGCATTTTTTTTTCTGTCCCCTACACCCCAACATCAAGAAGACCCTGAGTTGATCATAGTACAGAGCCCAAGATTTTAATTTTAATTAGTTTTTTTTTTTTATCATTTGTTTGCCAGTTTAGTTTTTATTATTAGTTTCAATTATCATTTTAGTTTTTTTTTTTTTTTTTTAAAGCACTGCATTAATGTTTTTTGTGAGGTTTTCACAATATGTATCTCGCTGCTTTGCCTGAGGTTACCTTCTGATCCTGTGGGTGAGGGTTGCACATGCTCCTCTACCTTCTCAGTGCTAAGCTAGTTTAGCCATCTTGTGCGAGCTTTTCAAGTGAACTTTAAGGTTGGTGGGATTTTTCCCACATGTCCCACATGTTGATCTCTTTCCACTACAAGACAGCTGCTTTTATCTAAAACGCAGTCATATTCAAAGTGATATCAAATTAGACTGGCGCTTTCCCCGATTTGACGCTATGTGTGGACGGACCATGGCAACAAATGCCTTGACTGACATACTGCTATCTGCTGTCACAATGTGGCACAGCAAGAAAAACATAAACACCCGAAACCTAGACTTCATACTAAAGCATGAGACACAAATGAAAACTAAGCACACTCTATAAATTCAGTTAATTTTATTTTAGTTTGTTTTGTTAATGCTCATTGCAGTTTAAGCTAATTTTCCTTTTTTAATTTTCAGTTAATTTTCTATTTTTATTTCAGTTAATGAAAAAATGTTTTTTACTTTTAGTCTTTGTTATTTCGTTAGTTTTCTTTAACGATAATAACCTTGATAATACCACCATCTATTTACTATATGAAGCAGTCCTTTAGAGCAGCGGTCCTCAACCTTTTTCGTGCCACGGACCGGTTTAATGTGAGGCAATATTTTCGCGGACCAGCATTTAAGAGGTCGGGGATAAAAACAACAAAATAAAATGATACGACCAACACAAAAATTATGGTATTTTGTAAATATAATAGTAAAAGTGAATCCACTGTGTAATTATGTAACTTTCTTAGCAGCGTCTTTCTGAAATACGCTAACAACGATCAGAGTAACGTCATCCTCTGCCCCTCACGCGCTTTGGTTCCTATGGTAACGCGTAAACAGAAGTTTTCATAAGTTTTCAGTGCTATTGTGGCGATCTCAGGGTTTTCTGCCATGACTTTCATCCAGAATACCAGCAAAGTTGATGTCTCAAACATACAGTACTTAGATGCTATGGATTGGCATCAATTAATTGACATCATTTAATTAAAAAAAGGTTTTACATTTACATTTTGTATGGCCCGGTTCGAAATGCTCCACGGCCCGATAGCGGTCCATGACCCGATGGTTGGGGACCACTGCTTTAGAGCACACAAATAAGTGCTGCTCCTTGCAAAACCACCAGTTTTATCTTCTCAACAACAGCAACAACAAAAACCACAGGCCATAGTGTCTACTTTCTTCAGCCTCATGCCTAACAACAAAAAAACTGGAGACACGTTAATGCTGTAACCTGCTTTATTGCTAAAGATATGATGCCAGTGAGCTTAGAACATGTGGGATTTAAGTGGCTGATTAAAGTAACTGACCTTCATTACCAACTCCCTGGCTGTAAACATCTCTCTCAGACAGAGCTTCCTCAGCAGAGAGACACTGTGTCGTATATAAACCTCACCACCCACTACATTCACCAAGATTAAAATTTGAAAAATAAAAAGAAGTGTTCTACAGTCCTGCAAAGACTTGGATAGGCCTATCTCACTTTTATTGGTGTAACCCACCCATTATTACTGATTCACCCGTTCATTATCAGTATTAAAACTTAGATTAAAAGATTAATTGCATAACCCATTGCAATAATATGATTTTAAAAGTTGCAACAGTGTAATTGTATAAAATATTCAACAGCAATATGGTTATATTGGTGTCCAGGCTAGATACTCTGTTCAAAGGCAATTATTAGTGCAAATTAAAACTCATTTTAATAAATGTGTTCATAGTTAATTATTTGTGTGATTTAATAAACAAATAATCCATTACAAATCCTAAATGTGGCCTGCAAGTGTATGAGGACTACAGAGCTTTTAAATGGAATAACTTTATTAAAAGTGACTACTGACCTTTCTCTGAATTTTAGGGAGAAAACAATATGTATATAAAATAAATGTATAAACTGTCTTGCAATGCTCTGATAAGCTAACAGTTAAGTTTCTAACATTAAAAAGTGAGTGTCACTTTATTTTATGCATCTATCCATCTTATGCATCTTCTCATAATTTTAAGCTGATGTTTGAGGTAAACAATAAATAAAGTAAGGTATATAATAATAACTATGGACATTTATGTTATGGTCTTTTGTCTGCCGCATTACTTTTAACATTTTAACATTTTTAAAAACTTTTTAACATTTCTGACTGTTTTTTTTTTACTAGATGAACTGTGTTTGAACAGGTTTTCAGATTCTTTTTTTCATGTGCAATATTTACAATATTTAGAAAAAGTTTTATTTTAAAAGTTATTTGTAAGAGCTGCCCAACTCTGGAGGGCTAGCATCTGCATTCACTAAACCTGACCATTACCAGGGGAACTGAAGCAGATGTTTGAGCAAGGAAATCACCTAACTATGCTGAACACCTGCACTCCAAGAACAAAGTTGGACATCCCTGTGTCAAATACTAAAGTCAAAGTCAGACTCTTATATGCTGTATGTATCTTCTTTATCATTTGTTTAAAAATACTCAGATACGTTACTTTGTTTTGAGCTTTCAATCATAATGTGAAAATGCAAATGAGCCGTGAAAATGTACATGTAAAACTGACAATGAAAATATTAGGCAAAAATGTTGATCATTAACGTTGAATTATTACTACAGCTACTACAGTTTCATAGACACAGAGTATACGTTTGATCATTTTCTAAAAGTGAACTTCAGATTACTTATCAGATGTCTCAGAATCTACTACCGGCTTTTCTGATATAGAAAATCCCTGAGTTCTGTTTAGATGAACACATGAGTAACTGCATAACTGAAAAGAGAAATTTGGAATGAAAACTGATATGTATTTATTCAGGGAAAGGAGACTGATTTAATTTATTTCAATTTTGATCAGTTTTCCATTATTCACATTCTTCTATTGTTCAGCTTATCTTTCTGCTTTCCTGAAGGTGGAGATGGACTGCAGGGAAAGAGTGCAGATGGTGCCTGTGCAGCACACGATCTGGCTGGCACTGACACTGTGAGCGTGAGGATGGCAAGAAAGGCAGCTGGCTCTCCTAAAAGTGCCAGAAGCCATCTCTTCCAGGAGGATGCCAAAGTGCCAGGGAGAAAAACCCTGAGTTCAGTCAATGACAAAGGTGAAAATCACTCTCTCTTCCTCTCTCGTTAAAAAAAAGAACTGTTATGGCTTCTTCAATGAGTTTGTCCTCTGTCTTAATATAACCCCTGACACTAGGTTTGCCAATAGGCCATTTGGCTGGAGTACAGACACAGGCATGCCAGTTTGATATGGCTGAATGGAGGAAGAGCAGCAGGTATTTCCCACAGAAAGAACAACTGCCAGATCATCATGGTCCTGCTCCAGCCACAGACATGCCCAGTTGAGATGGTCCACGCATACCCCTGCACAACCCGCCAGGTTTCCCTCATCCTCAGGTAAACTGAAATGATCACACACTCTCAGTATTTTAATACAGCGTTCATGTAATATGAAATACTGTCCATATACAAAAATTACGCTGCAAATACAACCAGATTTTAATTAGCAGGTTTTTGTGATGTCACTTACACCAACGTATTTGTACCTATTCAGCATAGTCCAGTAGGTCAGTCTGCCCATTCGCACTAACACCAATGAATAGTGCTTATGTCTGAGTGAGGCACAATACAATCAACTAATCATAGCAGAAAGTCATTAAAGAGACAAACAGCAGTAAGTAGGCTGAAGAAAAACAATGTAACAAATACAATTTATTTAATATAAATTATAAGAAACTGTGGGCTATGGACATTCTTACTGCTCTGAATATGTACTTATTTATAAATGTGTGCAGGTTCAGCAAATTGTAGATTTTATTTCATTTTCCTTTTTTGTTATTTTGCGAAAAGAAGAGCTAAGTAAAAGAAAGATGACAACAGATACGCCCAAGGTCAGCAAGACCTTATAAAAGATTTATTTGTGGCAGGAAACAGCTGATGTAAGTGCTTTAAGTAAAAGTTCATCATCTGTTCCTCAGTGTGATGCAGTGTGCCTCTCTAACCCCTTTTCCACTTCTGGTATTTATATTATTTACACCTTAGCCCCATGCCAGCTTCAGCTCCCGTGTTTATGTAAAGTTCGGCCAGATTATAAAACATTAATGACCACACATCAGCAAGAATAAGCGGCAGACTCTTCTGAGCGTTAGGCTCTTTGTGGTGAACTGCGTTTAGGCTTCCACTGCTATGGTAACAGCTTTGCACGCTAGTAGCTTTATGTGAACTATTGCTGGGGACCAGTGGTTTACATGCCAGTTACTCCTGCTTTCTCCCAGGCCTCGAGGCAGTCAGACAAAACAGGATGATTTACATACCAGTCTATAGCAAACATATTACCATAGCATATATGCCAATCATTTTTGCAGTGTAGACTGTAGAACGAGTGATGTTGGATTACTAGAAAATAATACTGCACAAGTCAAAATGCAGCAAATAGACAGTTGACAGTTAAAGGGCCAAATGGCCAAATTGCCAGAAGGGGTCTGTTCTGATCTTTGATTGCTTAGGCATGGCTAATTTAGAAAAGAAATGAAGGGCATTGAGGGAGGCAAGAGAGTTCACATGCGGCTGTTTGATCAAGCCCTTAAGCCCATTTACATGGCTGGGTGCTGTTGCTAGGCTACACAGGTCCCTTGTTCTGCAGCAATTAGCGTTTTCGTTTGTACCCATCATGTGAGCATAATTTTACACTGGACAATCACTGATGAAATCCTTGTATTTTGAATTATTTATTTGGTATGGTTAGATTTCTGTTACTGGCCAATATCAGAAATGAATATGCAGCCGGTTTTGAGCAAGGGCATGATTCCCTGCCTATATTTCCCAAAAGAAGAAGTAGGACAGAGGGCAGAGATTGAATAAGGTTGGGAGGCCTGCCATGGCTTACATGTGCATTAAAACTTTACCTAACTTTTCCAATTTAAATAGAAAGTAAGAATAAATATCATGAATTTAGCAAAAATTCCGCTTTACCCCTCTTTGTTAGCATTTACCTCTAATCCTTGGTGTAAACAGACAGGCTAGTGTGGCTATAATTTAATGACTGAAAGTATCAATCTAGTTAAGCCAACAGATTTTTATCATTTTTTCCCCATTCATGATACTCCACTTGTGGCAATCGGGTTCTGTAAACCAAGTGGTGAAAATGTAAATAGAAGGCTGGGGTCTAATTGTGCTCCACACTTGCTGTTTTATTGAGCACTTGCTTTGACCAAATGCATAACAACAACATGAGAAGTGATAGATTTGTGCTTCGCCAAATCTAAAGTTTCTTTAGTCAATTGATGAGGCATGAAAAATGTCTTTAGAGATTTTATTATAGAACATATAAAATATAGAATAAAGGAAGAATACAGCTGCTTCTCTCTCCGACTCCGCTGTAAACTTAGACTAAAAGTCTACGTGTGTGTGTGTACCAAGGAGCACACGTTATCTACATGTTTACAAAGACAGGCCCGGAGCCTGAAACCTAACGAAGGTCAGTTGCACACACAGAAGCAGAAAGTGAAAATCACATCAGTGTATATGAATCATATTATTAGGAAATAAGTATAAAATATCCAGAATCCCACAGAAGAAAATAATGATGTGCATATATGTAGTGGTATGGACACAAACACAGCAGTCTTCATTAACCAATTGATTTGTTTGTCCTTCTTCAATGTATCCTCTTGCCCTTTAACCTTTATTCCTAACTTCCATGTCAGCTTATTAACTCTGATCTGCTCTTGACCTGATCCTGTGCCTATTTTATTGCTGTATCTACTACATGCTCAAAAACAGCAAAATCAAGCATTATCACTAATTAAAAATCTCAAAGATTAACTGAAAGTTTTAGCTCATAATAACTCAAAAGACACACTGTATTACCAAAAGTAACCAGACAGTTCTTCTAATGAGCGAAAACTGACACTTTCAATTGCTCCGATAGCTATTTTTATGCCCACATGCAGCTTTTATAATCTCCATAGAAATATACTGGCAGTAGAAAGGGACACCACGGAGCAGCCTCACAGGAGCCTGAGGTCACCATTGTCAGCTACAGGGGTGTAAAGCTCCTTGGTGAATTTCACTAAATCCTCACAGCAACATTCCAGCTGTCATCTCAGATGAGTATAGGCTGTTACTACAGATACTCCTCCCTTTACACTGTTGTTGAACATGTATACAAAGCTGGGAAACTGGAAATATTAAATTATGTAAAAATGTGATGACTAGCTAGAGTTTTAGTGTTTAATAATGTGTAATTCATGTTAGCTGTGGTAAAGTCACACAGTAATGTATTGACTAAACTGACTACTCACAGCCAACCACCAACCAATGAGCCTCAAAATAAGAAGAGATACATGAATAATAAAACAAAGCTACAGAGAGCTGCACTGCTACCTGCTCTATGATGGGACTAGCTGGAAGAGGAGAATGTGTAGGGACAGAGCAGAATTGAAGCTGTGTTTGTGTGGGGTCTGTGTGACCCTGCTGAAGTCTCTGAAGATTCATTCCAGAATTGAATAAGGTTCTGTTTTTTGCCATTTCACCACTTGAATTCCCCATATCTCAGGCTTTTCTCTGGATTTTAGAAGGTCTATGAGCACAATTTTAATCAGCAAGTCATCTTACTTCAAGACAAGGAAGGTGTACCATCAGTGTAAAGAATGGCCAGAACACACGGTAGAAGATTTTTAGAGCACTGTCTGGCTAAACTGAATGCTATGCTTATTTGCAGGGAAAGTGACTATTTATCACTGTGAACACACCACACCATCATACACAAGGTGCACCAAGAAAATGGGACCCTTCTACAGATGGAGCAGCAGGTAACCATCGACAGCACCCATGGAGCAGTATAGCTGGACAGTACATGGCGCAAGGATACCGCAGTGGTACCTGGGACAGAACTTGAACCTGTGATCCTCTGATCACAAAGGCAAGGTCCTGAAAACCAGGGCAGCACTGCTCAGCTTTTACACTCCACACAGAAAGACACCTGTGGCCCGTGCATACATATATGTGAAACTGGATTGCTGGTTATCTTGCCATGTCTGGAGCATTTAGCATGTAAAATTATTTTTTATTTGTTCAATTGTTCAATACCACAAATTACACAGAAAACAGGTGGCATGGTGGTACAGTGGCATGGTGGTACAGTGGCATGGTGGCATGGTGGTACAGTGCTTGTGCTGTCATCTCACAGAAGGGATGGTAGACTAAAAATGACCTTGGTAAGAATGACAACATGTGATATTGTCAGTATCATTGGAGATTTGACACATTCTCATCATGGTAAAGACTGTCTACATATCATGAACCATTTGATATGGCACAGCCCCACCTCACAGCAAGAAGGTCCTGGGTAAAACTGTCTCCTTTCTGAAAGTGAAAGTAACTATTAGTCATTGTGAAAATGCCAACACACGCAAAGTGCACCACACTGACATGTGACCACTACTTTTAACCCATTCACACATGGAGCAGTGGGCAGCAATCAACAACACCCAGGAAGCAGTGTAGAGGTACAACCTCAGTGGTACCTGGGCTGGAACCTGTGACGATTACAAGGGGAAGGTTCTAACTTCTAGTCCGCCGCTGCCCATATTGCATAGTTATCTGTTATTTGTTTGTTTGTTTGTTAATTTGTTAATTCCTTCCTTCATTACTTATTCATTGAAAAACAGATACATTTTCTTTTGTCTGTTCGGATTGAAGTTGTATGTGTGATAGTGTGGTGTGTAGTATTCCTTTACAGACTAAAAAACAACTAATAAAATAATTAATTAATGTGCGATTATTTGGTTATCAATGTGTAATCAATGTAATTTAAAAAAGTCAAAGTAATTGTGTGTGATCTTTTGACTGTTTGACCACGGTCAGCACAGTGATAATTCTGATTTGCTGTAAAAATTCATGTGACCAGTCTTTTATGTAAATATTTCATTTTCCTGGGGAGTGTTATGGTTCCAGAGCTGCCATTTCATTTTTCTCTAAACATTAGAGGAATTTGCTAAATATTGAGAATGCCTGAGAACATTGGAGAGAAGAGAGACGGTTTCCTGAAATGTGTGAATGCACTGGAGAAAAAAAAAAAACTTGTAATACCCCTTATTTTGGAAAAATGTTGTATTAGTTTGTGTCTGCAAATGTTTGGCCAAAAGGACCTTTCTGTATCTGTGTCCATTAATGTGCATGTTCTGCTCAGTCTGTCGGGACAGTGCTTAATTAAAACTGTGTTCCATCATTTATTCATTTACTTTACCAAGAAAAGCAGCTCTCTCAAATCCACGTCACAGTGTTGACTTTCTGCACAAGGCGTCTGCCTCAGAATATCTCAGCCTGCTGGCTTATTGGCATTTTCTTGGCTTTGCTTGTTAGACATTGATTTTTCTCTCCTTTTCTATATTCTCATTTTGTTAGTTAGCCCCACCATTCTTTATTCCCTTGTCATGGAGCTGTCCTCCCTTGCTTTCTTTTCCTATCAGCCAACACACCTCTTTGCCTTTCACCCTGATTGGTCCAGGGTGGTCCGAACAATTTTTCCTGTGCGTGTGTATGTGTGTGTGTCTGAGTCTCTGTAGACCTGCTGGCTGTCCAGCTTTCTCCCACGCTCCAGCCACTCTTATAGTCCTTTCATATATTCATGTGCCATTAGACTCCCATTAGAGGGTGTAATAGATGAGTGGGAGGTTATCTTTTTCTTTGTCATGATGTAGACATCTGCTAAGCTCTTTTTTGTTCTTTCAGTGCAGTTTAACTGAGAGGTAAAAGACAATGTAAGTCATTCACTTTTCACTGTGCTCCTGATGATCTTGTAGTTAAAATGTATTTAAAAAATTAAAGTCCAAATGTTTGTGGTAAGTGGAACTGATGAAATGCAACTTAGGTGTACCTAACAAAGTGTGTGTGTATGTGTGTGTGAAATACACAGGTTGACGAGCATGTATGCAGCCTGCAGGGACAACTAATTGAATATGGGGGATGCTATTTGTTTGACTGTCGGTGGTGATGGATGCCCCTCATAAGGGCTTGGAGATTCTGGATCATTCTTTAGTCTTGTGTTATCTGTCCTCGCTGCCTGCCTCATTCGCTCCAAACATTCGCCATCATTTGTTTTCACTCTATATTCAGCACACTTTTCCTCTTATCGCCTGATCATAGATCAACAAGGTAGTGCCGTGGCAGATGTGCAGACGCATGCTTCTCTGTCCGCTCATGACGCCAGGCTGAAGCAAGAGTGAAGGAGGAAGTGTCGAATGGTGCACCCTTGAGACACAGAGTGCGTGTCCTTGACATGAGGTAATGACTGTGGGCACGGCGGACCCGAGCAATCGTGGAGGTGTGTGTTTAAGTGGAAAGAGGAGGGATATTGTGACCCCGACGCCTTGCGGCTGTTGGAATGAATCAGCGCCGAGCTGTAATCTAGCTGTGTTATTTAGTGAGGTGCTTAAGCTCTGTGGGTAGTGGTTTAGGGCATGCTGCTTATTGTGAATTATGGGTCCTCTTCTTTCACCAGCACTTGGCCATTTGTATTCATAATTTGCATTCATTCATCATACTGAACGCTTAGCTCTCTGTGTGTGTGTGTGTGTGTGTGTGTGTGTGTGTGTGTGTATATTTTAGGTGTTCTTGTGTGTGTGTGTATATGGGG
>JBBIGC010000137.1:15137916-15149679 GCA_037576955.1 Lepidarchus adonis
TGTATTTATAGGTTGCGTTCATGCACCATACCGGACGCGTAGCTCTTTGTGTGTGTGTTTGTGTGTGTGTGTGTGTGTGTGTGTGTGTGTGTGTGTGTGTGTGTGTGTGTGTGTGTTTAAACTCCACTTACCATATAGGTGTAACTTGGACTTTGCAATTAGGTCCTATAGACCATCTGTTTCTCCGCATCCATGTGTTTGGCCCTTTTACCCCATTCACTGGTCAAGACCCCACATGAACCACCTATGAGCAGGTATCATTTGATTGGTGTATATTTCCTGGTACCACAGTGACACTAACACAAGTGGAAAGTCAATCTCTGCATGTGCATTGATCACTCAGTTGTACTGAGTTACAAACACTGTCAGTCAGTCAGACTTAACATGTTGGTTCACCTCAGAAATGTGAAGTTGTTGATACTAGTTTATCTGATGCAGCGCAGTTTCTGTTGGTGGTCACTTTCATGCCACTACCTTGCCATTGTCACTGTTGTACTGATGGATGTACTGTGGAGGTCCTGGCAATTGGTGAATGGTGTGATGGAGGCTAAAAATGATGCAGGGGAACCGATTATATATATATATATATATATATATATAATGCACACATATGTGTATCATGTACAGCAATCATGTATCTACCATCTATCATATATACCATGTATCACCTTCCTAATGTTGCCTTTACATAGCTCTGACCCACTGAGGCATGGGCTCTGAAAGAGAACTGAGGTATTTGATGTCAAGATATTAGCAACAGATCCTTTAAGTCCTGTAAGTTGCAAGATGGGTCCGCCATTGACAGCACTGCCGATGCTTAATCGGACTGAGATCTGGGGAATTTAGAGGTCAAGTCGACACCTTGAACTCGATGTTATGTTCCTCACATCATTCCTGAACAGTTTTTTGAGCGTGGCTCGGCCAGTTATACTGCTGATTTCCTGTTTTGTTCAAATGCCTATATATCACATTTATCTGTAGGCACTGTATTAAGAGGGTGAAATGTTTGCTTGTTGAAATACATAAAATAAATAAACAATTTCCATTAAACGTACAGTGGGCTCAGAAAGTATTAAGGTCCCCTTCCTTCCCCCCCCCCCCCCCCCAATTAGACAATTTTGTACATTTATTTAAAAAATAAATAAATATAAATAATAATTTAAAAAAAACAATGGAAATATGACAATTACATAAGTATTCAGACGCTTTCCTTAGTAATTTGTTGAAGCACCTTTGGCAGCCTTTATAGCCTCTAATCTTTTAGGGTATGATGCAACAAGCTTTGCACACCAGGACTGGGGAATTTTCTGCCATTCTTCTTTGCAGATCCCCTCAGACTCATTCAGATTGGCAGGGGACTGTCAGTGGCTAAGCATTTTCAGGTCTCATCAGAGTCTGATCTGTTCACTCTCTGACATTCACAGAGTTGTCCCTAAGCCACTCCTGTGTTGTGTTGGGTGCTGGATTAGAAGGTTGAGGTCTGAGGTCCTGAGCTCTGTGGAACAGGTTTTTTTTTTATCTGTTTTTTGCTTAATTCAGTTTTCCCTCAACACTGACCAGTCTCCCAGTTGCTTAAAAAGACCCCCGCAGCACGATACTGCCACCACCATGCTTTGCTGTTCGGCTGGTATTTGACAGGCAATTAGTGGTGCCTTGTTTCCTATACAGTATATATAACATTTAGAATTGAGGCCAAACAATTCTGGTTTCGTCAGCCCATAGAATCTTGTTGCTCACAGTCTGAGAGTCCTTCAGTTGCTTTTGTGCAAACTCAGAGTGGACTTTCATCTGCTTTACACTGGGAAAAGAGTTTAGTCTTTCTACTCTGGAATAAAGCCCATATTGGAGGCGTGCTGCAGTTATAGTTGTCCTTCAGGTACTTAGTCCCGTCTGCACACAGGATCTCTGGAACTCAGAGTGACTACCTCTTGGAAACCTCTCTTACTAAGGCCCTTCTCCTTTGATTGCTGGCCGGGTGAATCACTCTAGAAAGAGTTATGCTTGTGCCAGACTTTTTCCATTTGAGAGTTATAGTGGTCACTGTGCGTTTGGGAGCCTTCAGTACATCAAAAATGTTTTGTAGGCTTCCCCAGATCTGTTCTTTGCAACAATGCTGTCTCTGAAGTTTTCAGGCAGTTAATTTTTGCTCTGATGAGCATTGTCAGCCATGATTAATTAAATGTACTAAATATGGACTCCAATCCAATAGAAACATCTCAGCATTTATCCTGAGAAGTGGAAGGCACCTGAGATAGGTTTCAAGCATTACTGCAAAAGGTCTATATACTACATGATATTTCTTTTTTTTCTGTTTTGACTTTGTCGTTATGGGGAACTGATTGTAAATTAATGAGAAAAAAATAATTTAAATGATTGTAGCATCAGGATGCAACATAGCAAAACTGAAAAAAGTGAAGGGAGTCTGAATACTGTCAGGATCCAGGAAAAAACTTCCTGAAAACTAACCGGTTCAGAACTACTCCACCTCCAGAACTCAACTCATGCTCTTGGAGAGAAGCCAGTCAATGGGGATATTAATCACCTGAATATTAGACTAGTTTATGAAGGAAGTACTGCTTCCTGCTTTGCAAAGTAATTTTTTGCTGTCCCGAAGATTACTTAGCATTGTTTCTTGATGGTCTGATATTCTCTAGTTATGACCCTGCCTGGCTTTTTTGAGTTTTGGGTTTAGATTTTTGGATTAAATTCAGTTTGCTGCATATGAGCAATGTGTTGTTTTCTTTTAACAAATACTTTCTTCACACACACCAATCAGCCACAACAAAATCAATGACATGTGAAGTAGACAACATTGATTATCTTGTTATCTTGTTACACTGGGACCTGTCAAGGTGTGAGGTATATTAGGCAGCAAGTGAACAGTCAGTTCTTGTTGATGAGTTGAAAGTAGGAAAAATGGGCAAATCTGAGGGTTTGAGTGACTTTGACAAGGAGCGTATTATAATGTCTAGATGTAGGCTAGATACAGTACAGAGACAAAATAGGTCTTGTGGGGTGTTCTCGTTATCCATTGGCTATTATCTGCCAGAAGTGGTTCAAGGTCTGAATGTAAAAGTGCACAAGCTGTACGAATAGCACAGATTTTGATTGGAACAACTGGTGAAGCAAGGCACTATGGTTGATCCGAAGTCAGTATTATGTAGTGCAGTATTTATATTTATTTGGGACATGAATGTGTATATATACTTGACCAAGCAGAGACAACTGGGGGTGTTTTCTTAAAATGAATGCTGATGTAGTTCTGTACAACATATGCAAGCTTGATTTTGTACAGACAGTCAGTGTTACCTGTAAAGAAAACTGTCTAAAGCAGCAGAGTGGCCAGTAAACGGCAGCAGTTCCCAGTGTTGTGCTAAACTAAACTACTCTCCGAGGACATACAGTTCACAATATAAGTGATTTGGAAGAATGAGTCCGTGTTGTCTTCACAAATAGCTGTAAAACTCATTATGTTTCATTTCTAATGCTGGCCACTGGAATATTCTATCATTTCTGTTAATCAGAACTATTTAGCCAATACTTCGGAAAAACAATTTGGTTGCTCATTTTGTAGCAGTATAACACTCATTAGCTAGCTACAAAAAAACCCTGCTAATTAGCTTGAAGTACCACTAATTCTTTAATGATTTTAAATGAAAAAATGTCATCAACTTATCCTGGAAACCCATTCACACCGAACTAGTGAAAAGAGTTTAAAGGAATACAGTTCTCTCTGATTGGCATGTTAAAATCTTAAACAGGGTATATAATTGCTGATGTCGAAAGGTCTATAATGTTAATCTATACCCTTTATTTGAAGTATTAGGTATCTCTGACCCTAATGCATAAATGCTATTGATGAGTAGTACCTCAGTTTGTCAGAACATTACAAAACATTAATGGTCAAACATTTATTTGTTGAATTTTAAAATGAAAAAGAGTAAAAACAACTTATTCTGACTGCTGCTAATGCAATGTGATTGGACTGAATAATGCCCTTGATGATACCTTTGCCGGCTACCATCGTGCTGGGTGATGAGGAGAGGTATAGGAGCCATCCTACCCACCCAGAGAGCAAGGCCAATTGTGATCTCTTGGACTCCCGGTCAGGGATCAATTTCCATTCCACTTGTAGAATGGCCACAAGGCGGCCTGCAGAAAGAAATATGGCTGATGTGAAAAAAAAAAAAGATCATGTGACTCAAACAGACCAATGTGACCCCATGTTAATCATTAGAATTGGTGAAGTAAACGTTTCAGCCACTCTGCATGCTATAGCAATGCAGAGCAGGAAACACTCCTCCCACTCCAATGGAAATGATTGGCAATTCCCCAGTAGCAAAATGTTAGCACTATTGAAATGTGAAGTGTGTGTGTGTGTGTGTGTGTGTGTGTGTACTGAGCACAGCTGAGACCTCACAACTGTAGCATCAAGCTTGTCAGAAAAACACTAACAGTATAAGCTAAATGTATTACCACCGTGGAAGTGTCACATTCATATGGATCCGTATGCCTTCGCTGTATGATTTATGTAAGAGTGGAGACGCTAAGAGTGACGGGTAGATTGCCTCAGATCATGCCCCTTTGATGTCATGTCAGACATCCATGGCCTTTCACATCTAAAAGGAGGAAAAGCAAATTAATGTGCCACACAGAAGGAAGAACAGAGGAGCATGGCATCTCTCTTCCTGGTTGAGAAATTGTTAGAATGAAAAAGAACCAAAGTAGAAACTGAGAAGGCTTCAGGCAGTAAGTGGGGGCAAGCATTGGTCTGAAATATGTAATTCCATTTATTGCTACAATTGTCCATTGCAATCGTGTGAATATTTCAGAGTACACATTTTACTCCTCTTTCCTTTTCAGTAAAAACTGTTTCCACCAAATACTTTTCCACTTATGTATTGCTGTGCCTGCTTTTTCAAGGGCTGTATTTTGTTTGCTGTTTACACACATAACACCAGAGAGAGTGGCCAACCTCTTCCTAAACTGTGGCATGCTGCTGCTAAGCATTGCGGGAGTACTTTTTCAGTCTCCAGGGCACATCATCCAACCCTTGTGCATGCCAGGAGATTCCTAACAGCAGCGTTTCCCCTTCTTAAACAGGTAGCTGTCTCACTCTGTGCCCAATAACGGCACATTACCGATGTCACTTCAACACAGCAGCCATTTTTCACATTGTGTGCAACTTTTATGATAAAAAACTTAATAGAAATGCTTTAAAAGTACAAAATGTATTGCCTCATTCTGTAAAAATTTGGAAAAGTTTATTTTGTATATGGATCCAAGGGTGGGGGTGGGGGCAGCAGTAAATAGTAGTTACATGATCTAAGGACCAGAAGGGGCAAAAAGAAATACATGTGTTAAATGATGTGGGAATTAACACATTGTAGATACTGTGATTAACTGAATCCACCCTCAATGCAAGTCTAACATGACCTTGAACAGCTTCATTGAAGCGGGAACTCACAAGGGCATTGTTTAACAGGGATTTTATAGTTGAGGGGGTTATTATGCCACTGTTAAAGGCAGAAAACGAGAACAAAACATAATTCAATCATTAACATGTAAACAAAGCAATTCAGACTGGTTTGATGTGCGATGCTCTCATCTCAAGAAATCTACAAAGGAAGTATTGTTCACAATGGCGTTGATAGGAACCAGGCATTCAAAGTACCAAATCTGCTAATGCCTCTAAAGGCACTCCCTCAGGAAAATGCAGCGTGGAATAGTTGCAAATATGTATGTACTGCTTGATGTTTCCACAATGGTTCTGAGATAAGGTTCTGACCAGAAATTTATTATTTATATTGTATTCATGACAGAGAGGCACATACATCAATGAATAATTAATGATAATCATCTAAATAATAATAAATAAATTAAAAAATCAGCCAAGCAGTGTAAATTGTTCACAGAATCATATGGTTGCCAAGCAACATATGGTCAAAGCTTTTTTTTGTGAATTGCACAATAGACTTTAATGATTAGGAACATTAATACAGGATTCAACTCATCTGTTCTTATATGGTAAATGCATGTTGCATATTTAGCAACAGCTTCAAATGTGGTTCGAACCGTCCTGTTTATAATCATTTTTACCCTGTTTTTTGAAATATTTTTTCTTCGTTAGAAACACAACTGACTGTTTGAATGTACACAACTGTTTACAGTGTGAGAAAAGCTTATTACTTTGCAATTAGGTGCATGCATTTTCATGCTTGTTCCATTAATAATTTGATTTAAATATTTGTATGATTTAATCATTTATTAATTAAAGAGTCTAATGCCATGTTATTGTTCAGCAATTTTACCCACTTCTGTTTTACTCTCACTGCTAAAGTCATTTGAGCTAGTAGCAATAATGTTGCTGCTCAGTGTTGGGTGAGTGGTGAATTGCATGTAATTGAACTAGTAGTAAGCTTGCAGTGTCTCGTTACATTATTTTGGATAGTAATTCAATGAGTGAAAATAAGTTTTGTCTAATTTTGTTTACTTAACCACTGAAAGTGGATGCAGTGGAAGTCATTTTAATGTGTCCAGATGCATTTCCTAACTACTAACTGTTCTCATCTGTGCTAAAAATAGTCTTTATAAAATTCAACACTGTTATCCCATCTAATACAGTACAGTATGTGAGCAGCTCTTCAGTGTTGCAAAGATAAATGGACGTGCCTGTTAGATAAGTAGTTTGAGAGACTGCACATGAATATGTATACACAAGGGATTCTGCTCTGACATCAAAATGATTTGTCTAGATCAAGCTCATGTGCCCTACATTTTACTTTTTGTAAAACTGTGTTTAATATAGACACCGCCCTTTACAATTATTGGCACCCCTTGTTAAAATGTGCTTCAAAAAAAAACAACAGAAAAATCCAACCTTTAATTGAAGTACCCTTATTCTTTGGGGGAAAAAATCCCATAATGAAAGATGAAGAAAAAATCTAAATACATATATAATCATGTAAAAAAAAATTTTTTTATATATATATATATATATATATATATATATATATATAAAATAAAACATTGCCACTTATAACTGTTTTATGTTTTTTTCACTGTTTCTTTTTTATTATATTTTTTCCCTTTATCTTTTTTTTCTCCAATGACGGTTTTCCAGACTATTTGAATCCTCAGGGACCAAGAAGACTGTGGTTCATGCACACTCCAAATGGTAAGGTTGATTAGCTCTGTTCTTCGGGGAGAAAATTGCTCCTAGGCCTGCGAAACAGGGAAGGTGAAACAAGCGTTGGCCCCTCACATTTCTCCGGTCACTCAGGCTTTTAGGAAAAAAAACACTTTCTACTAAGAAAGATGTTCTCAACTTGTGTGAATGCCTGTAGCCTCATGTAGCTTTTGTACTTCAATGGCTGAGCTTCTGATTTGCTGAAGTGTGTTTGAAAGGCTCTAAAAAGCTCTAAAAATCAATTTCTACTAAGAATGATCAAGTATATAACAAGGAAGCTACATTTTAACCATTTAAAAAGTGCATTGTTAATGTGAAGGTGCAAACAAAAGAAAAAAGAAATCAATAAATAACAAAGCTCTTTAACAAATGTCAATATTAGAGATCTGCAAACGGATGAAGTAGAAGTCCAAATCTGATTCTAACCCTCTGCTTCAAGATCTAACCTTTTCTGGCTTAGATAAAATGCTACTTTACCCCTAAGATGCTTATTGTCAGTGTATTTTTGACTGAGCAATTATACATCTGCTCTCCTCTGATCAGCTATAAACCTCCATATGCTAAGCCATTATGAGCAAACAGTGACATTTCCCCCAACCCAACCATCATCCCTCTTATAATCATTGTGAGGCAACTCCTCAAAATAGCAGCTGCATGATTTAATGTTTATAAATGTAATTGAGAATTAATACACATGGAAGAGAAAGAGAATAAGAAAAAGAAAAAGGAAAACCAATGTTCAACATGAGAAACAAGTCCAATTGTGCAAATGAAAAATCGTCTCACACACTGAATTGAGAACTTTATTCAGGCCTGTCATGTTTTTGTGGGCCGACAGGCATCCAGACAATATTGTAAGCATGGTGTGTAAGCCTTTTTTTAATGTTAAAGCAAACTGCGTATATTTAAAGGTCACAATCAAATGAAACAACATTTGAGACTATGTAACAAAGATTATAACCCAAAGTAACCCAAGATAAATTCAAAAGTGTCTGAAGGCAGTTACACAGTTATCATAGGCCTTAAAAGACACATTTGTTAGTAGAATTACTAATGAAATCAGTCTTGTTTTGCAGAAATAAAAAAAACATTAACTTTTATATTTATATTTTTGCTTATTTAAGCAAGAGATGGAAGTGCAGACTCTAACCTGCTGATGAAGGGCAGCTACCTGCAACCTTAGAAGAACCTTTGAACCGAATACTGTACTGTGAAACTACCTACTCCCAATCATGGATCATTAGACCTGGAGGGCGATTGTCCAGCTTAGTTTTGTAAAAAAAATTTGTAAGAAATGTTTTATTTATATGCACACTAAAATCATGTAATGTTTTCATTGTACCACATTTGAGTACAAATGAAAGATTTGGGGTTCATTTGACATACAAGCCAGATGTATGTTGAGATATTTTTATTTATTTCAATGAAAAAACAAAATAATCTGTAATTAATTAATTTATTTAACTCACAAAAGTACAAATTAAAGCTTTTGAAAAGTTTTCTAGAGGAAATGGTATGTTGCAATGTTTGAATTTGATGACATCAACACACTTAACCCTCCTATTATATTAAAAAATACAATTGATTGTTTTGTAGGTCAAATTGACCTGCATATTTTAAATACTGACAAATCAGGTAAATACAGTAATTGGGTAAAAACAATATAACTTTTTTTTATTCTCTCAGAAAATCCATAAAGTGAAATGTGAGAACATATAGTGCAAACTTTATGTTTTACAAATAAACATGCTTACTTTCACTTTAACTGCAGCATTTGTACACTATATTTATTGTAGTGTGAAAATTCTCCATTTACCTGAGGCTGGTGTAGTTATGTACATTAGGTGTAATGTAAGTGTATATAGGTATAATTAATTGTTTTTCTTCATACTGTATGTATATCCTGCATTTTACACAATGAACAGCAGGTTTACTGTCCTGTTAAGGGGCAAACCTGGTATCTTTTTTCTTTCTTTTCCTGCAACCTGTGTCCCTTGGATCCATTATTGGATATTTTAGCTGGATTTGGCATTACAGACTGTCCATATTTTGATTCAATATTTTGCAGGTTTGTTGGGCATGTAAATGTCAAAAAAGACAGTGTCCTCTGAATTGAACAAGACTTTCATCCAACAGTAAAATGAGAACCAGAACTGTAGAGGACATGTACAATGTCTAACCAAATACTGCTTGTATGTATGAGCTCGACTGATGGGAAATCTTGTAGGCCCTGCAACTATTTTCATAACACTGAAAGCTACCAGTTTTCTGCTTTCATTTTCCTAAGGTGAACATGACATTCAATCTTGTGGCAATCTTTAGAATTCTATAGCCCTAGCACTCTTGATAATAGCCATGGTCTAGTGTTTTCCACCTAATGGAGGAAAGGTTATGGAAGGATCATCCACTGAATCCTCTTCCCCAGAGAAAAACAAATCTTGGGCAGCCAGGTGTATCATCATCTGGATTTAAAAAATTTCTTTCATTTCCGCATCCTTGTTGATAATCATTTATAGGGCTTCTATGAACTGTTTTTAAACCTCATTTTGAGGCATCTACCTCTGACAAAGACCATTGCAGGACTGAGAAAAAGTGAAGGAAAGCTGCTCATTTACCCCACAGTGCAGAACAGAACAGAAATCATTACAGAAATCATAACAATAGATGTCAAGTCCATCAAGTTTTTATTATGTCTGTGCAACATCATCTTTGTGTACTTTGTGTACAACTTATCAGTGGGTCCATATTTGATATTTGAGTTAATGGCCATAAATGAAGAAAAGTCAATAGATTTGAAGCTAAAAAAGTGAGTGTAACCAGTATTTGATAAAACTCAGAAGTGGAAATGAATAAAATACACCTGCAACATAATAGGAAGGTTAACAAAAGTTAGGACAGAGGCATACTTGTCCTTTCCTTTTAATAACATATTTGAATTATTTTGGAAGGATACTAATTGTAGTAGTTTTGCAATTAGACATTTTGTCCATTCTGGCTCAGCAGTTTCTGGTTGTCATTGTCTGATTCTTTTAAGATCACCTACTTTTAAAACAGGAAGTCTGTGTTCTGGCCTTATCCTGCTGAAATAAGCATGGGTTTTCCAGGAAGACACATTGTCTTGATGGAAACATACGTCTCTCTAAAATCCTAAAATATGCCTCATAGTCAATGGTACCATTGCATACATGCAACTGACCCATGCTGTGGGCACTGATGCACCCCAAACCATCACAGGTGTTAGAATTTGCTCTTTTCATTGATAATAATCTGGAACACAATGGACATTTTCATCTGAGAACAGAGAACCCATTTTTCCAAAAGTTGAAATGTTAAGTCATCTGACCACAGCACACAGTTCCACAGTCTTCCAGTCCATTTGAGATGAGCTTAGGTCCAAAGAATTAGTTGTTGTATCTACAAAGAATTCATGTATAGCATAACCCTTGCCTAATTCAGTTTCAGGTAGCATTTCTTGATGCAGTGATGGACTGTGTTTCTGAAGTACTCCCGAATCCAGGTAGCTATATTTGTCACAGTGGCATAATGATTTGTTAGGCACTGCCACCATAAGACTCGGGGATCACATGTATGCATCAGTGCTTCTGACCTTGCCCATTATGCACTGAGATGTCTCTGAAATCTCTGAATCTTTTCACAACATAATGTACTGTAGATCCTGAAAGACTTATGTTTCTTTTGAACTAACAATTATCTAAAGAATTTCGACACAAAGAGGTGAGCCACAATGGTGAGCCACACTCTATCCTTGCTTGTAGAAACCTAGCCTTTGATGGCTGCTACAAATTAGCCAATTAATGTAGAGTTATTTTTTTAAACTCTGTCCCAACTTTTCCTGAGTGTGTTGCAGCATCAAATTCTAAATGTGTGTATTTAAAAAATGGAATTAAGTTGGTCTGTAAAATTACTGAAAATATTTCCTTTGTATTTTTTTTTCCAAAACATCCATATGCAAATATCAAATATAAAATATAAAATATAAAAATACAAATGTCCACCTTTTTGGGAATGAGGATTGTAAATAGAAATGACATGAAATAGTCTGGCCAACTGACTTGATAAAAATGTGGTTTGTATTTTATTCATTTGAAACCACTTGACACTTTTATTCTTTTTTTTTTTTTTTTTTTCAGTTTACCCATTTATTTGGGTCGGATCATGGTGGCAGCTGGTATAGCAGTGTCTTCCAGACCTCACTTTCCTTCAGCTCCTCCTGGGCTCCCCAATGCATTCCCAGGCCAGATGGGATAAATAATTCCTCTAGACAGTTCTGAGTCTACGCTGAGATCTCCTCTCAGTTAGATGTGCCCAAAATGTGAATGTTCTCAGGAAGCATCTGAAAAGTGGCTCTACCCCATCTCCCTGGATGTGGGAGTTCCTCTCGCAATCTCTAAAGCTGAGCTTAGTGACACTATGGATGAAACCTTAAAACCATCTGCAATCTCATTCTTTCTCACTACCCAGATCTCATGGCCCTGAGCCGGAGCCCGCCTCGGCAGCCCAGCCGTCAGATCCCCAATGCACCACAAGGAGGCTATAGGAGGGTCCATCGGAGG
>JBBIGC010000137.1:15156189-15166666 GCA_037576955.1 Lepidarchus adonis
ACACACACACACACACACACACACACACACACACACACACACACACACACACACACACACACACACACACACTCTGCTGATCCTGGTGGTCTAGGGAAACATTGTCTTGTTTACATGTCTGTGAGTGAGTCCCTGTAGGCCTGATTACTCACAGATGGAGAGAGCCAGAGGAGGCTGGGGTCTATATGCTAAGTTAAGATGGCAGGCTCTATTGCTCAGAGCTGATTTATTTTCTTCACCTGATACGATGTGTGTGTTTTTAGATATGCTACTGTCAGGTAATGTGCTGTAATGCCAGTGCTGATCCCTTTCAGCTACAGAAAATCTAGATCCTGCATGCACTGTTAACAATAAAGGTTCTTAAATAGCTTTTTGTCTTGGACTCTTTATTATTATTTTACTGGAAAATGTACATTGTACAGTGCCATCAGATGTGCAGAGGACTAAACTGTAGAACGTGAGGGGTATCACCAAAAGTGGTTCTTCTATACCATCACATCAGCCCTATTTTGGCTTTACAAGAGTGTGCAGACTTTTTACAAAATAAAGTGCATGTATTATTGTCACACTGAGCACATAAATGGTGGTAATCATAGGAGGTATCTGAAGAGTTATGTTTTTTCTTTATTTCAGTTAAATCCCAGAAGAAAAGCTAAGTTTATGGGCAAGCAGAAGCATTAAACAAGCTGGAAGAGAGTGATGCATCATTATAGATTAAATTCTTTTTAATGGAAAAAATCAGTTTAAATCCTAACATTTGATGACCCACAGGAGTTGAATAATTTGTGTCCCTGGTGAGAGCAAGTTAAACACAAACAGCAGTAAAAACAACTGTCCTGCCTTATCTATCAACATTTCTACCATGTCAGTAGGCACCACCACTTTCTCACTTTTGGGCAGAACACACAAAAAGGCACTAATTTAAGGAGAAAAATATGAAGCATGAGTCAGTAAACATCCACGGTCTCAACAGTGCACTATAAGTATACTACAGTGAGGCTAATACCGAGTGACAACAGTTATTCTTGTAGTGTGTCCGTGTAGGTAGCAAATATAGCTCACATTTTTTTAAAAGACTTATAACATGTGAGATGTTAAAGAAAGAAACCAGGGTCAATCAATGGAGCACTAACGGGAGCACCCTTAAGCATTAAATGACCTGGTTTGGTTTTGACAGCTCGGGATAAAACCTTTAATCAGTGTAGAACCTTTCCATTGCAAACCTAACAGCCACAACAATAAAACCACCTGCCATATATTGTGTAGGTAACTTTTTTGCTGCTAAACCAGCTCTGACTCATCGGTTCAGTAGCTGTCTTTCTTTGTATCACTTTTAGTTGGTACAAACTTTGTACACCTGTTCTAATTTTATTTATCTAACTGTCACATTAAAATGATTCTTGCTCACACCTCTTATGTACTTTACATAGTCTTATTTTTCACAATATGCAGCAGTATATAATGTACATAACTGTTTGTAACTGCAAATCTAAGTCCACTGAACAAAAAGTGCCTGGAGGTATTTTTGGATAGTAAATGTTTTTACAATGAAAGACGAAAAAGAACAACAATATATGAGGGACACCACATATCAGCTACAGTTTCTAGTGACATTTTGATAAATATTTAAAAACCTATTGACTGCTGAGTTATAAACGTATTCATAGAAAAGATCTATATGCATCTTGGGACACAAAATCTGTCCTAAAAAAATGAAACTGAGGTATTTACAAATGAGAACATTGCATACATGCAGGTCAAATCTGACCCAGAAAAAAAATTAGGATGTGCACTTGCACATGGATTTATTTATGTTTTTTTATGCAATTATTGGCCATTTTGAACATTAAAAAAATGTGTTTGTGATTTGTAAAGATTAAAAACCCTCCATGAAAGGGTTGTTTGGGGAACCAAAGGTGGTTCTTCTATAGAACCGTCATCAGATATGGGTTTGGGAAAAGATGCAACTCATACAACCCAAAACAGCAGATTATGTTCAATAAAGGTTAATAGTAAAGGGAATCAAAACTGATTTTTTTTGTATTAAAAGAAAATGTTCAGATCAAAAGTTGTACTATACTCCATATCAATCATATGGTCTTTAAATGTCTCCGCTTAATGTCCTACCAACTCTTCTTCTGCTGTTTTGTTACAGTGAGCGATTATAAACTGGCAAAAGATGGATTTTCTTAAAGAATACTGGCCAGTCACAAATAAGAAGAAAACGGGTTAAACAGTCGCCTGTTGTGCTGCTGTTGTGTGTGTGTGGGTGTGTGCTTGCATATGTGCGTTTGTCTATTTGTGAGTGTGTAGGTGCCTAAAAATCTGAATTGCTTCTGGTTATTATCACTAGTCCTCTGAGAGCTCTTCAGATAATTAGAAACAAAATAGCACTCATATGAAAACAATTTTATTATTATGAATTTTGTTATAATAAGCACTTCTCAACGTGCAATAACTGACAGAACAAGACATTCCTCTCCTTCTGAAAGTGGGCAATCTGCTGCATGCATCTATAATGTGGTGATTGCTGTAGCAGGACAAAGCAACATATTGCTTTATTTGTGCAAATGATTGCAGAATAAGATTATGATAGCCTATAAAATAAAATAAAAAATACCATAGAAAGCTAGTTTGTTATTCTAAGAAAATCATGGCATCATTGTTATTAGCAGAGAAGCATTTTATAGATTGTTCTCCTGTCTCCTGAGAGTAGAATACTTTTGGTCTCGCAGTGTAATTAGACCCTCTTGACAAACTAGTGGCATTCTAGCAGATGTACACACTCATTACTCTCATCCACTCCGAGTGTGATGGATTTCTCTAAGCCTCCCACTCGCTCATATTTTGAGGGATGCCTCCAGTGTGAGCAAAGAGTCAAGCTTTTCTTTGTACACTATGGTAAACAAATCCATTCTCGCCATCATTCCATTGATAATAGCCCCTTATGGTAATTGGAGACTATTGATGTGCTTCATATGCCATCAGTCTAACTATCTCAGATATAATGATTTTTTTTTCTCTCTCAAGGCGTCTCATGCTCTTTCAGCTAATTGGTAAGTGAATCAAGAATGATCTATACTGCTCAAAAAATTCATATGAGCACTGGTTCCAAACAGAGAAGCCACCGTGGATTCCTAATGATGAACACAACTCAGTCAAAAACCAAGGATGACAGGTCATGATATGGCTGAGCGCTAGCTGAGGCCACTGGGGGAGATGCTAATGGCCCATTTGCATGGCCTTAGTGCACAGTTATTAACATTTAGATGTCATCTGTCCAACCTGGCACTGAAAGAAGCAATGTCAGGCCTCATTTGATAGGCTCTCAAATAGCTAATTACACCAAAGGTCAATGAGTAAACAGTGACCCAGGCAAACAATCAGGCTCTTAAGATAACAGCGACCACGAGTCCTTAAAGATGACCCTGGAGAGCTAAACCACAGACAGACAGACAGACAGACAGACAGACAGACAGACAGACACATAGATAGACAGATAGACAGATAGACAGATAGATAGATAGATAGATAGATAGATAGATAGATAGATAGATAGATAGATAGATAGACAGACAGACAGACAGATAGACAGTCCTTAAACAGAACTGGGCCACATCAGATAGAGATAAGATAGTTCTGCCTACCACTAACACTGGCAAACTGCTTGAGAATCAGAAGTGGCTCACAGATTAAAAATGTATATAGTCCAAAACAGATCTGGGCCACTTCTCCCTCAGTGCTAGGAGCACTGTGAAATGTTTTCATTTGGAATTTGTCTCACATTTAGTGTAAAATCGCTTGTAGCTGTTTAAAAATGTATATACATTGAACATCAACTAGAAAGTTAAAAAATCTTTACTGATGTTTAAGCAGTAAAATTTTAAGACAAAAGTCAATGAGTCTGTCAGAAAGTGTTGTGGATTGGTTAGGTATCTAAGATGCAATACTAACAAAAAAGTTAGACTAAACGCAGCCATTTTTGACAAACTGGTGCACTTAACATTTTCACAGGTTATTCAAGGTAACTGTCACACAGAGTTTGTATACTAGTGTATCTGTGTACTACTGGTTCACTTGTCTGTTAGTTCTGTGAGTGAAGTGAAGTGTGAGGATATGTTAGTCATTTTTAAAAACACAGCCCATAACACTAATTTTTTTTTACCCATTACAAGTGCAAACACGAAGATGTAGGCAGCTATAATCAGTGCCCTGTGAGCAGTGTAGTGGGACAGTACCTTGCTCAAAGGAACCTCAGGAGAGCCTGGTCTGCGTACTTGGACCCGCAACCCTCCATAACGGCAAGGTGTTATCCACTAGGATAACTGAGGATGCACCAGAATAGCTTTCATAAAAACTGTAATCATAAAAACACAAGACAAAATGTACTTTTTTCCCACTTTTTTTCTATCGTCTAGGTCACAGTGTTCAACAAGACTTGCTCTTTTGTTTAAACAGTTAGTCTTGCTGTTCAAGTTCTCAAGCTCTTTTCAGCACACATTTGTGTAACTCTGTATGTCAGACTAGAGAGTATTGCACAGGTGTTCACTTTATACAACAAATGTAATGACTGCTAACAATTGTTTGGTGCTTTAGTGTTTTATCACATGCAACTAAACATATTTATGCATATAACATATTTTTGCTCATTGTGATGAGTAATAGAGGGGTAAAAAATTTTTTGTTGCAATGTGTACAGCAAATTTAAGAAAAAGTAACAGTTTCATTTACATGGGTTTATTTTAAACAAATATAACTTAGGTCAAACATCAAAAATGATCATATTATTTTCATTACTACTTGCTGTAAGTTTTGTTTTTGAGTTAGACATGGCATCCTGTGAGAAACCCTCTCCAAACATAAATATGTGCTTGTTCATGTGTGATGTGATTGTATGAATAATAGAACATAAGCTCTTCCGCTCACCTATAAAACCTAAATAACAAAGAAAGGTTAAATGCTGTTTTAGGACAAGCTCTCAAAGACAGAAAGGCTAAAATGGTTCTCTCTAAAACATTTGACTCTTAGTTAACTTTAAATGTTAGCAAGAAACCCACATAGGGCCATTATCATGCTGCATTCGTTTCTGCCTTGTTTCACCTGAAATCACAGCAGGCTATTTATGGCCTTATTCAGCATCTAGTTTCTGTGGAATGAATCATGAGTTTCATTAATAGCTGTCAGTGTCTTTTCAGTTCATGCAGTTCAACGGTTCATTTTGTTTTCAGCTTAATAAAATCATTTTATTTTTTTAGTTCAGCTCCTAACTAATTTTTACTGCACATTCATGCTACAGTCTTTTGAAATGTGCAGTTCCAAACCATAATAGACCTCCAGAAGAAGATGCATGCCCATATTTCTATGTCAAAAATATCTTGGGATATTACATAGAGGAATGTCTCTTGTGGAAAAGCTCCATCATAAGAATCACATCTGTGAAGCAGGGTGGTGGGACTGTTCTGGCTTGGACCTGTTTTGTGCATCTGGGCCTGGATGGCTTGGCATAGTTGATGGAATCTCAAGAGAGGAGAATCCCATTTATTCTGAAGTGGTTCTACCAAACAATGGTTAAATAACAATACAGTGATTGTTCTGGAAAAGTCAAAGTCCAGACCTTAATAAAATTAAAATATTTTGGAATGACCTAAAGAGAGTGGTTCATGTGAGAAAACCCACCAACATCCAAGAGTTGATATACAGTGGGTAAAATAAGTATTGTACACAATTTCTAAGTAAATATATTTCTAAAGGTGCTATTGAGATAAAATCACTAGATGTTGGCAACAACCCATTCAGTCCATATATGCTAAGAAATCAAACCAATGATGTCCATATATTGTGTTGTGTAATAAAATGGAATGACAGTGAAAATGTATTAAACACATAAAGAATTGAAGTCATTGAAAGTCATTACATCAGTTGAAATCTATCAGTAATTAGAAAGCAATTCTGCCACTCAGTGCAAATTAATATCAGTTGGTTAATCCCAAATGATGGCTATAAAAAGGTTTCTCATTACCAAGGGGTCTTACAAGAAACATGTCATGATGGTTAAAACCAAAGAGCTCTCTCAAGACCTTTACAACCTGGTTTTTGTTGCAAAACATACTGATGGCATTAGTTAGAATGTGGGGCTGTTTTTCAGCATACGGCACTGGCACGCTTCATATAATTGAGGAAGGATGAATGGAAAAATGTACTGTGACATTCTTGACAAAAATCTGCTCCCATTTACCAAGATGATGATGATGAGGGTGGACGTTTCAGCAAGACAATGATCCCTACACACAACCAAGGAAATTCTCAACTGGTTTCAGAGAAATAAAATAAAGCTGCTAAAATGGTTCAGCCAATCATCTGACATGAATCCTCTAGAAAATGGAACTTTTAGGATTTGAAGAGTGTTGATGTGGAAGAATCACACCTGTGCAATGCATGTAACTAGTTTCTCCATACAGGAGGCATGTTGAAGTGGTCATCACCAAAAATGGCTTTTGTACGAAGAATTAAAACCATTTCAGTAAACATCTTCAATATGTATCATTCCATTTTGTTACACATAACTTAATGTATGGACGTCTTTGGTTTAATTCCTTTGTATGTGTGGACTGGTTGGGTTGTTTCCAACATCTGGTGTGAATTTCATGATAATAGCACTTTTAGAAATATATTTATTGGTGACATGTTCAATATTTATTCTACCCATTGTTTATGTTTTTTTTTTTTAATTTTGCAAAATTAATTTTAATTTGTCTAGGGTGCAAAATAAGAGTAATTTGCTACAGGTACCATGTGTTGCATAACAACAACAAACAACAAAAAAGAAATAATATATTTCAATACCATCCAGTGTGAACTGCATTTCCAGCTACCCTTTTGTAAAATACATTTTACCTTCAGCTTAATTCATTTTAACGCTTACATCTTTACAATGACTTTTTATTACTGCTTAAGGTCAGTCTATCATTTACATGGACATTAGATATTGAAAGTGTTTATACTGTTTCTCCCACACTCTTACTCCTGATGTGCGTGTGCGTATGTGTGTGTGCACACATACAGGAATTTCTCTCTAATCTATAACCTTCTGCTCTGTTGCTTGAATCACTATGATCAATGGTATTTTTGCTCTTTTTAACCTTTAAACACCCAGGAGTCAATGGCAAGCTCATGCTTCTATTTTTCACTTCTGTTCACCTTATTCCTGAGTGTTGCCATGATGACCAATCCCGTTTCTCACCTTAATTTCTGCTTTCCGGTCATCTGCCCATAACAATGAGTTCAATCTGTGTTGTCATTGGCTGTACCAACAATTCAAAACAGTTAAAAAACAAATATGGGCCAGGATTTGAACCTGTGACTCTGTTCACAAGGGCAAGGTCCTACCACTAAGCTGCCAAACACATTCATATCGTTTTGCCATCAAGCAGTGCATTAATTACCACCTACACTTGGAAGACGTACCAGGGGAATGATAAACCACTGCAAAGAAGGCATGTTTGTTAGGTTGCGTAGATGTTGCAGGTTTTCACATTGCTGCCTGTGTAGCAAAGCCAATGTAGGCCCTTGTAAAATGTAAAGAATGACATAGCTAGATAGCTCTACCCTATCTGAGAAACAATGAATGTTAAAATAATGTCAGATTCATATTAGTTTACCTGTAGCTTCCACACAAGCGAATGTCCATCTCTTCCTTGGCAATGGTCAGTCGGATCCCAGGTAAAATTCCAGAGTTGGGTTGTGAATTATGGTGTGCTTGATAAAATGATGTGACTATGCATACGCTCTGGGTGTTTAAGCTGATACAGTTGTACTGTGACTAGCTATGCTAACCTCCCACTACAGCACAGGTTAATTGGAATGTCATTGTTTCGGACACAGCACTGAGTGGATGAAAAATAGGATTGGTCATCTTGGCAATGCACCCTCAGGATTATGATGAATAAATAGTGAGACTCGGTTAGTTTGCGCTGTATTTTTTTAGTTAGTGAATAATAAACATTGGAGTGTAATAATGCTGGGAATCTATGGGGTAGATAAACATTGTGCTTTGTGTCCTCTGTCGACAATGATTCTTCCAATCCTTCTGATCCTGTTCACACTGAGCATTAACGTCCATCTGGATAGATCTGATCTCAGCAAGACGTACAGCTTCCTATATTTGCCATTTCCATGTGGTTCAGCATACATTTACTACGTCAGCATCTCGCTGAGTAAGAAAAATGTCCCACAAGGCATTGCTCATGTTTATAAATGTTTGTTTTGCATGGATTGCTAATTTAACTTAAAAGCAATTAAGAAAAGAAGACAAAAAGACAGCTGTTTTCCTTTCTTCTAGCATGACACTCTTGCTAAGCTGTCAGGGACACATAAGGGAGCTTTTACATTTACACTACAGATGTGATGAAGTCAACTGCATCCCAGACCACCTGCAAATGTCATTTGTGCATTGCAGAGTCCTTTGCATTTCATATGCATATTACCCCATTCACACCTGTGCATATGTTTTGACAGATAAACAGCAATAAACAGCAGAGCCTCTGTTTTTTAATATTTACCTAACATAACGTTCACCATTATCAACAAATCGAGACTAAGTGCAGCTAAAACACAGCACTGGCTCCATAAACAGGGGCCCTAAAGTTATGTTGCACTTCACATATGAAAATTTGTAGTTAAGTTGCTGGCTTTTAAGATATATGTATTTATGCAAATATTTACTGTCATATTTGTTAGTAAAATGCAGTTGAACACCTACTAAAGGTAGCAGCAGTTTTCAGCACAACAGTGTGTGTTTGTGTGTGTATGGGGACACACTGCTTCCCTGTGGGTTGTTTATTATTACTGATAAGTTTGCATTGTGAAGGAATGAAACCCAGACGTAACTCAAGGACCCCTTGTTCATTGGTTCTAAGGAGCTTGCACAGCTATGGGAAATGGTAAGCACCCAATGAGAAATTACGATATTATGCACCAGCTCCCCCTTGGTATCCACCACTTAGTTATTTCTAAAAATCATAATTTTAATCAACAGATGAGGCTGTGACCTTGTTGGCTGTAAGCCATACGATCAAAAAGTAAAACGATCAAAAGCACTATGCTGGTTTTACTTTGAAATTTTATATCAAGGCTGTTGGAAATGTAACTAAACATTCTAAACCTCATTACTGGTGTAAATATTGAAACAGCCATTTCTGTGTGTACATTTAAACAAATGATTGAAACAAGATGTGCTGTACTCTGTGCATAGCTGTTTGAGGGCACATTAATGAGGAGTCAAATATGAATCAGCTGCTTCTAAATATAATTGTCAGACCTATGATCTCTGAAGACCTACTAATGTTGCACAGCAGGGCAAGGTAGGCTGAACCAAGATCTGCTTCATGTTGCTGATAAATGTACTGTTGCACAGATCTGAGCTTTGCACAGCTTCTATAGAATACAAATATGGTATTTTCAGATCAGATCTTTCATATGTTTTCCTATATCAGATGTTCATGCATCCATAATAACAATGATCAGACTTTGTATGTTTTTCTACGGTGCATGAACATTTTACATCATTGTTCACTGTCCAGCTACATCAGAACTGCAGAGTCTCTCTCTACACCCAAGATGCACCTCAAGACTACTACTTCATCACCCCACATCAGCAACTCAAGCTCAGCAGACACACACAATCTATCTCCACCTAAATACTGCCTAGAGGTATTTAGGTGGTACTGCCCAACACCAACTCAGGCACTGCCCCTTACACTCATTGGCGTTCATTAAACGCCAGTGTGAGGAGGCATGGCTATGCAGTCTCTCTTGGGGAACCCTGTGTTGTGGGGTTGTGCATGCTACAGTTCAACTTCTGCCAGTGCTACTTTTGGCAGGAGCACAGTGTGTGTTCCTCTGTTTACGTTCCCCCTTGCACATGGGCCCCATTTTTCTGTCCCATGTCTTGGTGCTTGCCCAGAGTGCACTCGTTAAAGTACTTTTCCATTCAAAGTTCATGTTACAGCACTTGCCATCTGTATTTAATGTATTGGACTTCTTTTGTAGCATTTATTAGGGAGGGATACCCTGGACTCATTCTAGTACTTCCAGATAGTAATATACTGTAATGGTCCTGGGCAGCTCCCATTGGCTGTGAAGGAGGAATGCATAATGAGAGTGAGGAAATGATTTTGTATGAATGTTTGTGTGTTTTCCATGCTTTCTGTTGTGTGTGTGTTAGGAATGAAGCAACAGTGAGCAGCTGGTGTGTGTGTATTTGTGTGAGCGAGCTGGTGGTGAATGTGCAAGCCACCATCGTCGTGAAGAGTGTGGAGTTTGGTGGTTTAGGCAGGCTTGCCCATTCATCGCCATCCTCGCTCACAGGTTTATGCTTGTGCGCGTCCTAGCCAGTAAAGGACGCACAGGGTACAGGTTGGTCTTTTTAAAGACTGGTTGAGCAAGCAAATAAAACCTGGCCAACTTCCTGGTTGGTTCA
>JBBIGC010000137.1:15172589-15186204 GCA_037576955.1 Lepidarchus adonis
GTGTGTGTGTGTGTGTGTGTGTGTGTGTGTGTGTGTGTGTGTGTGTGTGTGTGTGTGTGTGTGTGTGTGTTTAAGCCACCTGATGTTTTGGAGATGGAGCTGACGCTGACTGCTCAATCATGAGCTCTCCTCATTGGCTAGAATGAACATCATACAGGAACTGTCACAGCTCTGAATTGGGAGCTTAACAAGCAAGTCACAGCCTGCACCCCACGGCTGCTGCCACTGATTGGAGGTCTAATACCAAAATAAAAGAAAAGATTTTTTCTCTGCTTCTCCATGTGGAGGCTGAGTGCAGCCTTTGGTTTGCCTTGGAAACCTCCTGTGTTTTGGAAATAGAAAAATAGATGAGGATTGTCAAACACTATTTGAGCTGAATTCACTTTTACCAGCAGTGGTTCTGTACTGTAATCTATAATGGATTCCCCCCTCTATTTCCCCCTCAAAATTAGCTGTTTTGTTGTGTGCAACATGTTTGAAGGTCATCAGTACTGCGAGTGCACTGGCTAGCATCACGCCGAGTGATGGGAGGACAAGAAGAGCCATCTAGAAAAAGCAAAACCATCTTAAACTTCTCAGATGGTTGTGGCATTAGTCTCCCAATTACAAATTTGATCAAAGTTCCTACATTTTCTACCTGAAGGGTTTTCTGGGAGCTGTGGTTTGCTACCCTAGTCCACACACACACATGTACTGTCCTTAGGTGTGTCTGTGCGAGTGAATATGCTTGTCTGTGTGTCTGTCCTGCAATGAACTGGCCACCTGTCCGGGATTTTCCTGACCTTTGGCCTTTTGAGCACTGGAAGAGGTTCCACCATCCCATGTGACCTTGGCTAGGATAAGCAGCTGAGATAATGGATGGATAGGTTTCCATAGACAGCCTGACACATCTGCTGAAAACAAATAATTTAAGCAATGCACATACCTGATCTAAATGTGAAAATATTGTCTTTTCTGAATTGCATTGGTTTAATATGGTGCATTGGATTAATATTCATTTACATTTACATTTATTCATTTGGCTGAAGCTTTTGTCCAAAGCGACTTCCAGGTACAGGAACACCTTAATATGTCTGTAATCCCCCATTAGGTGAAATTCGGAGCTATGCTCCAAAAAGCATTGTATTTGAGTTATATGACTACACACTGAACATTAAAAGACCACTGACTAGAAGCATTTATTTGGTGGCAGTTTTAAGAGGTAGTTTACACTTGTGGATTTTGCTGAAGTTCAGCACCAAAACCTATTGACAGGTTTTATTCTAATATTACCTTGAGGTACATTTGAAATAAATACTGTTACATGTATGCTAATCTGATGTCAGATAAACATTCACAAAGGTTTAGCATAGTGTTGCATCACCACTCACAGTAGCCCTCCACTTTATGGAACCGAGGAGACCAATTGCTGGCTTTTTGAAAGTGAAACGTTGTCTCATTCTTGGATGATATAGGATAGTTTAATTAGTTATCTTCTCTTGATAGGTGCAAGTTACCTGTGCCATGTGCACTAAACTACTCACATACTATTAAAAAACATCGCTTTTGAACTGTGCACTTAAATGCTTGATGGTCCCTCTCCTCTTTAGTCCAGATTTTGCTAAAGATGTCAGTTATATCCTAAATTAATTTAAGTTTTTATTTTGTGAAACTACAATTCAGTTTGAAATGTATTTGTTTCAACATTTAAAGTTGTATTTTTTCTACTTTCAAATAAATATTAGTTTACATGATTTACATTCTGTTTTTATTTACATTTACAATTGTAGATCAGAAAATAGAATTGAGATAATTTTAGTTACTAAAATGTAACGTTATTTTAATGTACACTAGATATCTATTTATAATTTTTTATTTGATGTATTTGCAGAAATCTTGTAAATGTTCATTACTCCATTAGCAGATTTCTTTATTTTTAGTGAATATTAAAGGTATTGCCCTTTCTAATGAATCCATAATGTTATTGCTTTTTTATAATGAAAGTATTTATTTTAAATAGTAATAAATGTCTTTTACTTTATGTATCGCCATAACTGCATCAAAATGTTCTGGAAACCTCAAGGGTTTAACATGAGCACCTCAACAGGTAGCAGTTAACCAGGCTGTATAGCTATTCTTTGTGACTCTTTTCATACACTGAGGTATTCATCTGGCAGCCACATCACATAGCAGGTGACAGGCACAGTGAAGTAATAAATAAATAAAGGCAGAAATGCCGAGCACTCATCACCACCCAATGATGGAACAATTATCTTATGGCAAACAATGCTCAGACATTATCTGCAGCGGTCGATGTGATCAATGTTCCACAGGAGGAGGTGAAACTAAATGAGCAGCTGAGTTAAGAGAAAGTGAGTAGACAGAAAGCAGGGAGTGTGCATTAGGAGAGAAGGCAGGTTTTTCCATGTAAAGATAAAATACACATTATATTAACTGTGGGATTAGTGATAAGAAAGACAACAAACGCATATGGAAGCTAAATCATTACATTTACATTCATTCATTCAGCTGCCACTTTTGTCCAACGCGACTTCCAGGAACAATCAAGCATCAGTTCACACATGACAACACTGACGTGAGAGCTACAAAGAAGAACAACACATTCCTCTTAGTCATTGAACACAGACGGTGCTACAATATTACTATTTGAGAGTGTTAGAAAGAGTGTAACACATTCAATAAGTGCTTATTAACAAGTCTATTGCTTTAAATAGAGACAGCAAGTGTTACACCATAAACAACATGGTAGTGCTAAAAGAGTCACTCTCACACACACACACACACACACACATACACACATATGCACACACACACAGATCATAAGCCTAAAATAGACTTTCAGACACAACATTAACACCAATGGGTAATGGGTGGAGTGGCTCAGACAGTTTACCCTCGCTGGCCGACAGTAGGGGTGGGAATCGCAGGGTATCTCACGATACAATACGAAATATTTGGCCCACAATAACGATGATATCGAGTTACTGTGATGTTGCAATAATCAATATATCGCACGGCAATTACGTAGCAATATAACACAGAAACGCGAGGGTGCGTTATTAATTTGCATAAGTATCAGCAATGCTATTGTTGTCTTTCCCATATTTGCTTTGTGACCACGGTCAGAAACGCAGAGAAGCTGCTGCTTTAGCGTCAGAGCTTTATTTCTGTTCCCCTTTGTCACTTGGCAAGTAGCGTTAGCATCATGCTAACAACAGTCGAACACTACGTGGTGCGTTGCTCCGTGCCTCCCTCTACAGCTGGTTAGTTTAAGGCATGTCTATACCATGCTACATACACTGCAATACATTCTCTCAGCATGTGCAGATTGCTGCTATATGTATCGTCATGTACAACTCACACATTATACTGCACATATATTTGTACAAAACTGGTCACTGGTCACTGTCATCCAATCACTATGAAATAATGTAGGAAAGAGACGCACAGAGATACGGCCGTCACAAAATATTCCACACTGTTCCAATGTTCTAAGAGCCAAACTCAGACTCCGGCCACTCTGGGGAACTTCTTTTAACAGGAACCACGGCCTCCTGACGGTTCTCTTCTGGGCCCTTGTGGCCTGCTACCCATGTATTTGCCTTCTGCGTTCCCTGGTTCCATCTATTGGATGGTTTGCAGGTAGTATCCTCTACCCCAGGGACTGTGTCAGGTTTACTGCTGGAATCTTTACTCTAGATTGCTCGCAGGTGTGAGTGTGTGTGTGCGTGCACTTGGTTGTCTGTCTTTGTGGTGCCCTGTGATGGGTTGGCCTCATGTGTGCCCTGCCTTGGCCCATAGTCAGCTGGGTTTGGCTCCAGCTTCCCCAGTGACCCAAAATGGTTTAAGCAATTTGGACAATGGATGGATGGATGGATGGACTGCTTAATGATTATATTTTGAAATGAGTGCTTATTTAGAAGGAATGATTTTGACAGCACTTACATTCTTTAATTTTTTATTTCAATTCTTAATTCATTGGCCTCCCCCAAAAGACCATCAGACAACTGCAACTTATACAAAATACTGCTGCTAGAATTCTTACTAAAACTAAGAAAAGAGAGAATAGCACTCCAGTCCTCAAGTCTCTACTTTGGCTTCCAATCAGATACAGAATTGAGCTCAAAGTTCTTCTCATTGTGTATAAGTCAGTCAATGGTTTGAGCCCAAAATATCTCTCTACAATGTTTGAGGATTACCAGCATGGGAAGTCTTTTAGATCAGCAGGAGCGGGTCAGCTAGTGGTGCCCACAGCAGTAACTAAACTGGGTGAAATGGCATTTAGTCACTATGCAGCTCAATGCTAGAACCAGCTACCAATGGAAATAAGATTTGCTGTTGCCAGTTTTAAAGATCTATTTAAAACCTGCATTATTCTATACATCGTTGTCACATTTTTCCATTATTTTATCAGAATATTTGATGTTTTGTTTAAATATATTTTAATTATATTTTATTCTCTATGCTTGTATTGCTTTTGTATGCATACTTATTTATTTTATCTCCATTGTGTTATGTTTTACTTTTATGCCTATTCAAGGCAAGCGGTTGATGTCATCTTTTAAACGCTTTTCTTTTATGTATATTATTATTCATATTTTCTTTACCTGTTTTTATTTCTCTTCACTTTCCATTTATCCTGTAAGGAACATTGAATGACCATGTGTATGATAATGTGCTATATAAATAAACTTGCCTTGCCTTAATATTTTCATGCAAGGCAAAAGTAACGTGTAATAAGTCCATATAGATTTCACTAAGTGCAGTTGTTTTACTCCTTTAAAAATATGATTCGTTATATTACACGTTACTCTTTAGTGGAGTTACAGTAACAAGCTACTTTGTAATGTATTACTTCCAACACTGCAAACATGGCTGTTCTTATTATTTACTGTTCTTTGACCACAGAACACTCAGACGCGCGCGCACACACACACACACACACACACACACACATACACACACACAAATATTTGGTGTCCAATCCTCTGCTTTATTGAAAGGCACACAAAGACACACACACAGGCATGCATCGGGGACAAACCCCTGTTGATGGTGATGAGTGGAGACTGCAGAGTAGAGCAGAAGATTAGCATTAGTCACCTCTTTGACAGGCTACATTAAAAACGTCTAGACAATCAGCTCTTTTAAAGCCCTGTAAGTTGACTCCAGTGAAACTGAAAAGCTTGTTTTACACTTTGGATTTTTCAGTTCCAAAAGGTTTATATGCACAGCGGGTCAGTCTGCTCGGAGTTTTTGTTGACTGTGAAACTAGCTGTGGAATGTGTTGTCAAGGATCCAGTTAGACTTCATATAAAAGAAGTGCTCTCAGTATGTGTGTCGGAGACAGAAGAAATAGGGGAGATAAATCTAAACCATGCAGTAAACTTTAAAATAAGACCACTTACATGAAAACTGATTTAGTATACACCCTGTTGATGCTCTATATACAATGCTATGAAACAAAATGTAGATCCTGAATGAAATGAGGAATGTAGAACAAATAGAAACACATAACGTATGGTTATTTATTTAACTCTTAGTTTATTCAGACTGTTCCAGCAGTCTGTGCCTCCCTTTCTCTACTGTTCACCCCCTTTCCTCAGTGCCATTAGCCTGTTTTGTTATGCTAACTGACCAGCTATGAAAGGGGACTGGAATTTTCAATCTAAAAAAATTTAATTTAATAAAATTTTAAAATATAAAAGCTCTGCAAGTCAGACACATCAGTTTATTTGACCATGTATGTTTGCACACACAAGTAATTTGTTTCCCCGATGGTGTCTCTCAATTACACTCAATAAGACTATGCATATATACGATACAAACAGTACACATCACAAGCATTCTTGTAATTGTAAAAGACTAAATAAATGCTACTTTCTTTGCCATATTATTATTATTATTATTACTACTACTACTAAAAAAAATAATGTATTAATACATATGTTTGTTCTGTAACAATCTATTAAACATTCAATTTTTACTCCATATAATAAATATTATTTTAATGTATACTTTCATTTTTATTATTATTATCATTTATTGTTTTTATTTATTTATTTTTATTTATAAATTTTGCAACACACTGATGTGAAGAAGAACTTGCTTTTGTTAATGTAACAAGAAAAAGGTGCACATCACTATGCACATCACATTACTGTGGAGGTGTAACAAAGGTGTGTAACCTTTCCTACACAGAACCAGATGGTGTTGGAGAAGTTATTTCTTTCAATACATGTAATACATGCAATTTTAAATTGCAGAGTTTTTCATTACACACATATATATTATAACTTCTTGTATTATGTCTGAAGCAACTGATTTTGACAAATACAGTTTTATAATTATTTTAAATGGAAAGTGTTGATCATATTTAAACAAGCAAAAATGTCACCATCTTTTTTTACAGTACCTACAGATAAAGGTAATGTCATAATTTAGTAAATGTCATAATATAAATAAACAAAAAACGGATCAGCCTCATGGAAAAGTGAAAGCATCATCACATTTTCACACCTTCAAGTCTATAAAATAAGAGTCAGGTGTTCCTGATTGGATTAGAACTCCCTGCGGGTGGAACCTGTCTTATTGTGTTCTCTTTGCTATTAAGTCGTGTGTTGGTATCATGTGAAGAGCTAAAAAACAAGGCCTTTTGAAAAAAAAGTTTGTTTGTGTCTATGGCTCTGGCAAGAGAAGAGAAATATTTTAACGTGTTCTCTAATTTATATAAAATCACTCAATCCATTGTAAAGATAATTGGTGGTGAAGATTACACATTCCCCAGCAAATTTAGCGCAAGAGCAGTCTCTAAAGCAAAAAAAAGTCTCGAAGACTCCCAGACAATCACAGTATCAGCAGGTAGCTCTTGCAACTGCTGGTGTGAAAGTATAAGGAAGAACAATACTACAGTTCCCAGAGAACATACAGGCAAGAAGTGCTTAAAGATTGACCAAAAAATTTAAATTTGAAGCTGAAACATATTTATTTTTTCACCTGATTGCATTTAAAATTAAAATTATATATTTGTTAAATATTTGGCCCTGTAGGCTGAGGATACATACAGTAGGTAATTCAGGAAATCAATTGTATTGCAAATGTTACACCCCTGAAATACTGGAAACAGGGGTCAAACTTACTCAAAAAACTTTTACTAAACACTTTTAAATGCACTAAACAGTGAAGGATTACCTGGAAAAACGTCCAAACAATGTACAGGTTGCAAATACATCTTTTAACAATTCATACCTGGAAACAGGGGAAAAAGAATCACGAGAGCGATTCTTCTTCTTCTTCTTCAGTTTAAATGACGGTTGGCAAAACAACTGTAAGGTGCATTTTCCGCCACCTACTGGAAAGGAGTATGGAGCACGTCATGGTGAAAACATCCCGGGAAAATTAAATAAATAAATAAATAAAAATAAAAAATAACGTAAGTTTAATGCAATGAGGAGAGCGCGCAAGAGCCCCTAGTCGAGGGTGGAGTCACTACCAATCGATCCCAGACCAGGTTTACTAGCCAATTAGTAATGTGCAGATCGCAATTCTCTTAAATAAAATCACACAACCCTTAATGTAACATAATAATAACTTTAACAACTTTCTTACCATATTTACATTGTTTGTATGCTTATGTCGCTACTACATACACTTTTGCTTTCAGTTGTGACCCTTTTTTACTGTCAACTCTTGTATGAAATCACTTATGAGTGAGAGCTGCATGGAGTCTTTTAATACTGCCTAGGGAGGTATAACAATAGTCTTCTAACCTATCACACAAATAAGTAACTGAGTAATGCATTAAAATAAACAAATAAATAACATAGATGCATAAAGAGTTTAACAATACTGAAGCAAAGGAATGATGACAAATATAAAGATGCAATTAATGTTGTAGACAAATTATGGCTCTGGGTTTATGCATGAAATGGTATGAAATAGTCGACATTTCTGCAGAATGGGCCTCAGTAAAATTGTGATCCTGGTTACAGAATATCACCTACGTTTGATATTCAACATTCTCACAGTTTGTTTGCTCTTCTATGCAAAACACACATATAACAGCACCTCATGGCTTCCAGTGTGTTAGGACATTCACACAGCAGTGAGTAGGTCACCCAGTCAGTGAGGGTAGGACACAAAGCTGTGTGCCTTTCGCAAAGTTAGGGCACTTCTCTTGCCTTGCCCTGTGCCAGGCGTGATGAGCCGGAAGGGAGTTGTCATGGAAATGACTATGGCTCATTATTAACTTATGTCGCATTTGCTGTAAGGCCTCTGCTTTGGCAATTTAGCATGAAGATCATTCAGCTGACTAATTAATCTAACTACTTGGACATTAAATACTGCTCGCATAAAAAATGACACATTACAGGAAATATTCCAAGCACCTACTAGCCATACATGCATGAGTGGAAAAAGATGAAAAAGGAAAAGAACATAAGGTGTTTTTTTTTTTACTCCTACAGTGCCTACAAAAGCAAGAGTGACTGATGGAGCCTTGAAAGTCTAGAAAGCATTATACTGTGTGTTTGCATAACATAACCTTGTGCACCAGAACTCTAGGCCTCTACTTCAGGCTCAAAGCAATGATGCACCAGAGCTTGGTTTTGCTATTCTGTGCAGAGCACTTGTGCATTTCAACAGCCAATGAAAAGAGGTTATTACATTTATCCTTCTTAATTGGAAATAACAGGAAAATACAAATTAAATGATGGCTAAGCCATTAACACCATTCTAATGCATGCTGCCACTTTAATGAGTTATAATTACTTTGAGTGGCAGGGATTACTTCACGGTAGCAACGGATGAAAAAGCATGGAGCACCAAGCGACTCAGGTACAATAAAACCTCCAGATGGGTGACAGAATTTATGTATCTTGATTTTATTTCAATTCTGAAGTATATTCATAAAGCCCAACCACCTATTTTACTGATCTTTTACCAACACATTCTGTGTTTACAGAACCTTTCAAAACCTCAAAAAGTTCTTGAATTCCACAGGAAACTACCACACGAGGCGGTATTAGAGGTGAAGAATAGCATCAGGATAATTCCATGTCACAGCAGACTTACATTCAATCCTGACATGAATAATTCATATTTTTAAAGCCTCTTCAAGCTAACATAGGAATCAATTATTCATAGTATCGGCAGGAGCTACAAGTCAACTTTACCTGCAGAAGCACAACAGGGGTAACCATGTGCATTTGCGAATGGTGTGTTAAAACAAAAGTGCTTTTCTTGAGCACTTAATCTGTGTACCAATGTAACTGACTTCTACAGTCATGCTTATGTCCACTTCTGTAGTCGTGTTCATGCGTATGTCTTGAGCTTACAATATTTCATTATTATTTTAAATAGGCAAACAGAACTTTTCGTTCCACTGCACTTAAACAAAAAATATATCAGCTTAACTATACTGTATATGCGCAAAGCAACACATCATAGTCCCATCATTTCAGATCATAAACAGATCATAAACAGCTTCAGGTCAATAAGCAGTTTAGAAATATACATACACTCAAAAGAATTCACATTGAATACTGCTACCAATAGTGATTTTAAAAGAAATTGCTTATTAAACTTATACAAATACAAAACCCGTAAATATTAAATCTTAGAATGTTACCCCAAATTAAAACTGAAATTGAAACTAGTTAACACTGATCATTGACTAAATAAAAAATAGTATAATATCACCTTGTATTAGATGTTTAACCATGTTTTTTTTTATGATTACAACATATTTTAAAACAGTTGAGACAGTAAAGCATTTATTACTTTGTAATTTTTTCTATTTCTGTTCACAAAACTTAAAAGACAACTAAGATGTGGGGTCTTTGTTGATGCTTGTTCTATTGCACCCATACCCTGTTCTGATGCAGCCATGACATTGTAATGTGTGCAGAATGATGTTTTACATAGTCTTGTAGAAATATTGTTCATGCCTGGAAAATATATCATCTTGAAGGCAACATATGTTACTCCAAAATCGAAAAATTGGGACATGATTCAATAAAAACAGAAATACGCAATCTATACATTCTCGGAACAAATGTACAGTTTTAATTTTTAACTTTAGAATTTGATGCATGTAACACACAGGTAGAGAAGTAGAGAGAAAGTAAGAGTGAAATGTTTATAAAATACTTAAATTACATCTGCTAACAGGTGAGAGGATCACGATCAGAGAAATCTGAGTCCGTCTTTTGGAAAGCTGGAAATAACTTTTGAATGTGAGTAACATTTGAGCCCTCAGAAGGCACTGAATGAGAAACCATCATGCTACTGTGAAAAAAAAGCAACATGGACTCGGGAGGGTTAACACAGTCCACTGCTGCACCGGTATTAATGATGATGCCATCACAGCAGTGCAGTCCTTTGCCAAGAGCACTAACAGAAGCCCATACCATGGCAGACCCTTGCGTTTGGCTTTTTGTGGCAGTGCCATCTGTGGGATCAGAAAGCAAGGTCATTCAGCTTAACCTTGTGTCCTTGTTTTTCATGCACTGAAATTTTTTATGATTTAAAATATCTTTTTAATTATGTCTTGCACAGTATAGAGTGAAATCCAGAGCCTTTGAGGGAAATAGCTGTAAAAACTTTTAAATAATTTTCTTATGCATTTCTTATTTGATTACAAATACCTGCCGACACCACATGTTTTAAATTCCATAATTAGTTAGTTAGTTTACCTCATTAGTAGCTCTAAATTGCATCCATCTCTTTTTTGTGTTGCAGGCCTGATGGTGAATGCGGTGCAGTCATATTTGTCTTCATTATAAACTTTTCACTAATGATGATATTCACCCCATGAACTGCAGAAGCTGAAGAATCTGTGGTGTCATTCCTAACATTAACACAACATTGACATTCTGTTCAGTTTCCTAAAATAACTAAGTCAATTTCCATGAAAGTCCTCCAAAAAAAGTTTATTTATTAAACAGATGACAAAAATACAGCTATAGGTTATATTTACCCATCCATTCATTGGTGTGAAAGCAAAGCATCATGGTGCAGTGTAGATTCATGAACATGATCATGAGAAATAATTAATTGGTCAGATAATCAGTGCATGTTTTCTACCAGCCAGATTAGAGTGCTTGTGTCAATGGTCCTGACCATTATCTGAAATCTGGGTTTTGCTGCCAACATCTCATGCTCAAAGCCAAACTCTCCTGGATCAATGTGCTGCTACTCAACCTCATGCTGGCCAACGGGCTGCCCATTTACTCACCCACTGGTTGGACCTTGGACTTTTCAAATTCACAAAGCTTTTCAAAAGTGGTGGGGATGAAATGGGCCACACCAAAAAGTGGTAAGGATTACAATTCTGACATTTAAGATTAAACACAGCTGAAGTGTAACATAATTTTCAAGTTTGATTGATAGTAATATGCTTGAGAAAACATAACAAGACAGTAGTTGATTATGCAGTATTTTTTATTTTTATTTTAACCCTCCACAGAAAGAACTTTGATGATACAAGATTAAAAATGCAGGTAGGACCAGATACCACTTAGTTCCTGTTCCTGGTTCACTGCTTCCTGGGTGCTGTAGTGACTAGCGGAATAACATTAATCTGACTTCAAGTTAAACAACCAGCAATGCTTTGCAGATGCACATTTGAACTGTCATTCAAATATATGTTAGCTAAATGTAACTTAAATGTAGCAAAAAGTCTATAGGTGACTATCAAAATACTACTACCACTACTACTACAATTACTACTACTACTGCTACTACTACTACTACTAATAATAATAATACTAATAATATTAATAATAATAATACATTGGCAAAGATAAAACTACAAAAATAACTCTGGTTGTTAGTATTATAGTATTATAATCAAATGGCTTGAGCTGAATTATGAAGTGTATGAAATGTTTGTATTTGATTATCTAACATTTATAAAGTCTAACTTTGTGTCTTGCCTTCATCACCCAATTCCTAATGGTCTCGATCTTATGATGGAAATGAATAAAAGACATGGCTGAGCTTCCCAAATGCTTCAAAACTGAGTTTTATCGTAGTTCAGCTTGTTATACAGAAGGTGAAGGGATGTTATAAACACAACTTATTCTGGCAATTTGCTCTTAAAACACTGTTGCTAAATGCACATTCATAAAAAAACAACAACAGGGAGCGTAGTACATAAACTGATGTGTACAGGCCTATTAGATAATGGCTTCAAATACAGCTCTGACACAAGAAGGGGTAATTGATAAGTTCTCTTTGGAGCTACAATGTCTTATCTCCCATGTAGCTTTGGTTGCAGACTTGAAGTCAAAGTTTTTCCACATCTCTTCATTCAGGCTCCTTTTCTGCCCAACTGCCTGATACAGATGCTGCTATTTCCCACGAGTCACTTAGAGAGAAAGTGCAGTTCAGAGAGTGGACACTGATGGCAGAGCACGGTATAAACACATTCTGCTGGGCCTTATGAGCCATGAAATTGAACTTAAGAATGTTTTCTGGCGTCCAGTTCTAATTTCTGCTGAATTATCTGTCTGTGTTGCCCCATTGTGTTTACTGAAAGTATAGGCAGAGCTGGTAGGCCAGCAGGGGTTAATTAGTTACACAGAAACTTTACGTCTGATCTCTTGGCTGGAGATCAGTGAAGTTAGGTGCTGGTGAGGCCGTCTGTATTTATATGAGGCGAATGGCTGGGCTTGATGTGGTGGCACTGTCACACCTGTGATGCCATCTGTGCCACCTCACCTGGCCCACTGTACCCCTGATGCCACCTGGCACAGCAGTGTCAGGAGAGCTCCACTGATTAACATGTTTCACTTAGTTGTCCTCTACACAATGGAGGGAGCAGAGAGAAGAGGCGGATAAGAAGGTTATTGAGGAAATTTCAAACGTTAATGTGTCTTATATGGCTTTTGGGCCATCGAAGGATATACATAAAAAGATTCTACATTATAGCACTCATAGATCACGTATAGCTCTGAGGATGTGGGGTCAGCTGTGGGTTTGCACCTTCTTAGTCTTAGAACAGTTTTCACATATCACCAAAATCTGTAGTGCAAAAAAAAAAAATCTTAGCAATTTCATTCCAAAGCAATACATATTTTTGTTCTTATATCATATTACTTGTATGTGAGGGTCGTGTGAGGGTAAGCATAACTTTTTTATATAACTATTTTTAGATGAATGACCTTAATCAGCTTTACATAGGGATTAGGTGATGAAAACAAATAAAATTTTATGCATATATAAAAGTAAAATAGAAGACAAATGGAAGAGCTTCAGCCCTTATAAAACGACAACAGCAAATCTGCATTACATTATACTGCACTGAGATAATTCAGCATAAAATATACTAATCTACAAAATGCTAAAATGTTGATACCATCAGATTACTGATTACCCAATATTTATGTATGGAATAATATTTCAAGACTTATCAATCATACATCTGCCATTGTCAGTGCCAATATGAATATATATTTTTGTATTAAAATGTAATTCATTTTTAAACATTTTCATTTAAATAAGAGCACAATAAGTGCATACCACAAGGCTGTGTGATGAGCCCTTTCCTCTACTCCCTCTTCACCCACGACTGCAGACCTGCCGATGGTTCCAACACCATCATTAAGTTTGC
>JBBIGC010000137.1:15232226-15242294 GCA_037576955.1 Lepidarchus adonis
ATTATTATTATTATTATTATTATTATTATTATTATTATTATTATTATTATTATTATTATTATTATTATTATTCAAAAGAAGTGATACATAAAAAGTAAAATTGTTTATTCAATATTTGTGTTTAATTGTGGTATATGTGGTTGCTTTATTAAAAGGCCATTAAGCCACAAGCACATAACAGCAATTTCAACACAGATAAAGGATGACATTAGGCATCACTCAAAATGTTTGCTGCATCTGTGCATGGACATCACTGATGGAACTATGGATTCTAAACTGTAACAGCTATAAAGGAAAATGTCTAGACGTCAGTCTGTGAACCAAATAAGAGACCAGAATTAAGTGAATGTTCTGAAATGACCAGGTCCTGAAACATTTAGGAAAGATCTCAATTGCACTTTTCATGTGAAAAACTCACTAACATTTACTAATTTACTAGATTAAGTTGTTTTGTATGAAGAAATAGACAATGTGCTGGACTGTGCACATGGGGGTCACATTACCTACTGAAAGCACAGGTTCATTTACTTTATATTTTATTTTAATACTATATATTTGATATTATATATTAATAAATGCTGAATATTATAATTAATTGTATATATGCATTGTTTTTTACATTACATCTTAATTTTTATGACAATTTCACATTCATAAAAAGGTGTAAAGGACTTTCAAGCACCACTGTAGGTATTGATGATCATTGAATGGTCTATTAATAAAATAAACTAAATAAATGAACTAGTTCTTCCACCAGAATAAAGCAGTCATATAGGATGCATTAATAATTAATAGTGCATTCAATGAAAGTGCGGGTCTTATGTGTATAAACCTAACACTTTACAAAAGATGGTTCATCCAATAGCATCATCCCCACAGGGATAAATTATTAATCATTAATGCACCATATCTGACTGCACAGTTAAATCTGAAACTAAGTAAAGTGAGCAATAGATTGTGTTGATGTGTTGGTTGCATTATTTGGATGATGTCAGTTTATTACTGATTCAGGGTGCAGTCTTTATCGTATGCAGCTTCCAATGCTGGGGCTGTTCTGCAGTGGCTGCAGTGATTAAGTAAGAGAAAGGAAGCTGCTGGGCTGGCCATCAGTATTCCAGCCATTCTCTGCACCTGCCTGTGAGTTCTTAATCCTGCCCCGCTGCGCCTTTAATTCCCTCTTAACTCGAATGCAAATACATCTAATAAGGTTAATATTCCAGGGTGTGAGTGTGTGTTTGGGGGGGGGGGACACAAATCAAAATTGCAGGGAAGTGGAGAAACAAAAGCTGTGGAGTGTTGAGTTTTTGGACGCACATCTGCTGAGCCTTCTTATTGCTGAGATCCTTTCTCTCGGTCTGCCCTCTCAACGCCCTCTATGTATTGTTCCAATTGTCTGTCATAATAACCAGCAGTAAACAGAGATGTACTCTTAAAATATAGGCTGTAAGAAGCTTGTATTAATGAATGAATTCAACCAGGAGTGGATTACTTAGTTATCAGTTGTGCACCTGGTGCTACAGCGCGTAAGTATAGTGTGGCATAGTGAGCCATTTCTTTTTAACCATGAACATGTCATTAGAGGTATCGAAGCATGATTTATGTTATGTAACCTGCTTATTTTAGTGCATGTGATAACTTGGCTTGTGTTGACAGCAGTGTAATAACCCATTAAAGTCCATAATCAAAACATCCACATGATCTCTGAGCTTGCCAGAGCAGAAATGTGAATTGAAAGAGATTGTAGAGAACATTGCCATATAGAAATAAACCTGTAACATTTTATTATATTTACAGTATACTGTATTCTACTGGCTTCACATTTTCAGTTTTGATATATTGCAGCCTTTTGTCCTTATTAATCTACATTCAGTTCCCTTTAATGACAAAATAATTTTTTTTTTTTTGATTTTTTAACAATATTGTACATTCATTAAACAGGGAAGAAAACTTCAACATCACATTTACATAAGTATTCAGAGGTTTACTCAGTACAAAGTTGAAACACCTTTGGCAGCAATTACAGCCTCAAGTCGTCCTGGGTACAACTTTGCACACCTGAATTGGGGGATTAGGGTTAGGGTTCTTCTTTGCAAATCCTCTCAAGCTCAGTCAGGATGGATGGGGACCATTCGTGAACAGCCATTTCTTTCCAGAGATGTTTGATATAGTTCAAGTCAGGGCTCCGGCTGCTCCACTCTAGGACATTCACAGACTTGTTCCTAAGCCAATCAGGGATTTTTTCAGTGTGATTAAGGTCATTGTTATAATGGAAGGTGAACCAGTCTGAGGTCCTAAGCACAGTGGAACAGGTTTTCAGTAATGATATCTCTGTATTTTGCTTCATTCAGCTTTCCCTCAACCCTGCCACCACCATGCTTCACTGTAGGGATGGTATTGGGCAGGTGATGAGCTGTACCTAAATTACTCCAGACATAACATTTACAATTGAGCGCAAACATTAGAATCTTGGTTTTGAGTTTTGCAAACTCCAGGCTTTCAACTTCTCCCTCAGTTGCTCAGTTTGGCAGGATGACCAGCTGTTGGAAGAGTCCTGGTTGTGCCAAATATCCTTCATTTGAGAATTAGTTAATTTAAATTTAAATTTAAATTAAAAAAATTATTTAAAACTTCAAGGACTGAATACTTATGTTAGATAATTTAAATGATAGCACAGTGCCCAAAATGATGATATATATATATATAAATAATTTAATAATTTATGTAATATTATTTGTTACAAAATGTTATTTCATAGATTTTATTTTGTGTATTTTAAAAATTGTTTCATTTAATCCTCAAATAAGGTAAGGACGTTCATAACCAAGGTTACTTCAACACTAGTAACTATATCCTCTCACTGTCTTTGGCTAGATGCCAGTAATTCATGTGACATTGGGTCATGTGCGTTGGGTCTAGCACACTCGTCATGAGGTACTTGTTTTCCAAGGAAAGAAGCTGCTTTGATCTTTAGGACCGATTAGATTGTAAGAGTGCACATGAAGAAGAATATGTTGTTTACAGGGTAATATGTTCACAGGGGAAGCACTTCTCTTTTTCACACATTAATTTTGTTCTTACTCTACTGTAATGATGCTGTTTATTGTCTCTTGTCAAGCTAGGAAATGCATTTACTGTTGCACTAAATATACGTAAATCTAAAAAAGTCATCTGCTTAATGCCTAAAACAGCTACAACAATTGGCCATAGCATTAACACCACTGAGAGGAAAACTGAATGACATTAACTAGCTACACTGGAACCTCTCAGGGGTGGGACATATTAAGCAACAAGTGTACAGTCAGTTCCAGGATGTTCCAGGTATGAAGCGTTAGTACCTACCAGAAGGGTAGTAAAGGACAACTGGTGAGTTAGGGTCATAGGCACTAAAGACTCACTGATCTGTGTGGATAGCCTGTCTGATCTGTTCCCCAAGAGGAACTCCTGTTGGACAAAATGTTAAAAATGGCTTGGATAGTTTTTGTATTTTCAAAGTTCTAATACTAATATTTAGTACTTTATTTTAATACATATGATGAAAAAAGTATTTGTAATTTGTAACAATATACAATATACTATTCTCTTCCTTTAATAGGTATATGCTTAGAGGATGTGACATGGCTCATCCAGAGAAAAGAAAATACCTGGTCCAGACAGTGTCTCCACCTCTAGTCTTAAGGTCTGTACTGATCAATTAGCTCCAAGATTCACACTCAGTGCTAATTGCTCCCATGAGCAGCACACTGCTCTCTCTGCCCACAGACAGGGTCAAATCCAGGAGGGGTACCTGCCAGTCAGCCAGCAAGGGGAAACTATGCCTCCGCATGCTGGCACACAAAGGATGGCGCCCATCACCAAGTCAGGTGCAGCCCCTTACAGCACACAGGCCAGTGGATGATGCAGACTACAAAATTAGACACTACATTTTGCATCACCATTAAACAGGGACATACACAAAGGTCCTGTTTGTGGACTTTAATTAATAATTCAGCACCATCTTCTCAGAAATATTTCTCTCCAAGCTCATTATATCCCCAGCCATGTGTCGGTGAATCACCAGCTGTCTAACAGGAAGGAAACAGTAGGTGAGGTTAGGGGAAGTCACTTGTAGCCTACAGAAAGTCAACACGGGTGCGCCCTCACTATTCCTTTTGTCCCGCTACACCAATAACTGCATCATCAAGGACCCAGCTAACACCGTGGTCATCAGACTCATCAAAGAGGGTGACAAGTCTGCATACTGGCGTAAGGATGCCCTCTAAAGAAGTCAGGAGAACCGAGAGCTGAACACTTTCAAAACTAAGGAGATACAATGTGGACTGTAGGAGACACCCCTCAGCAAAGGTTCACCTCACAATATCCTCTGTGTCAGCCACAGAGACGGACAAGTTTTGGGGAATTATTGTTTTCCCAAACCTAAAGTGCATCAGCTCCATCCTCAAAGAGGCTCAGCAGACGTTGTACTTTCTGTGGCAACTGTGGAAGTTTGGTCTGCCACAGAAGCTGCTGAGCCAGTTCTACACCTCAGTCACTGAATCTTTCTTATATACATCCATCACAGTCTGGTTCAGAGCAGCCCCGGAACAGGACAAGACGAGACTGCAGTGAGGACAGCTGAAAAAAATTATGATGCTCTTCTGCCTACACTCCATATTATTTCAAATCGGGCAAAAGCAGGAAAATCAGATTCCTCCCACCCAACCAGTAGTATCATCTACTATGCCATAGCCTCTTCTGTTTCTCTAATAGTAACTAAAATATTATATTGTAATAATTGGCAGAGCTCACATATTATCTGAACTGTATTGTATTGTCTGTAAATATTTGCATAACATTTATATTGTCTACAAAAGTACTATCGAGACACCAATAGCAAGGAACAAATTCCTGTGTGATAACATACTTGTCTCATAAATCTGATTCTGGTTCTGCATTAGATCTCTGATTGTTTACATTTTGCCATAAAAATGCAAGCACTGCATCTGCCAAACAAGAAATTGGTTAATGCTATTAAGATCCAGTCTAGGGTAGCAGGTAATGAATGACACCTCACAGATTGATGTATGTTAAGGCAATATCTTTCAGTCATGACTTGGAAATAAAACACGCATCCCTCCACCCTCTTTCCCCCATGATTGATAGGCATCATAAAAATTAAAGGCTCAACTTTGAGGTCAGGAAGAATGATTCTCTGTCAGTGAATCCTTAATAGTGAGAGAGAGCCCAAAAGTCATTTCTCTTGAGGACAGGCAGGCGGCAAGGAGGGGGAAGAGTTTGGATGAGGGGGGATCGGAGAGACGAAGAGGGTTATGGGATTTTAATCAATATGGTTTGAGGCGAGTGGATGATTGGAAAACAAAACTAATCTAGCTCTCATTTTTTCTTCCTCCTTCCTGTTTGTCTTGTGCTGGAGACCCAGATCTGCTCCTTTCATCAAAGCATCACTGTGGATTTTGCTCTCCCTTGATCATACATGTCATCCAGGCGCATTCTAAAACTGAATAAAGCTGGAGGTAGCATGGAAACAGCTTCATGCTTCTATCCTATTAAAATACAAGACAAGGATTTGTCATGGAGGTTGTTTTTATTTCCAAATAAGTCATTTATCAGAGAAAAACCATGAAAAATAGTAATTATTTTAAAGCCATTTCCTGAAAGGATCAGTTCAGTGAAATATCAAATTCATACAATTTTCTAATTACCTCAGGTGAACAGCCAAAGCATGTCTGGTGTTGAGATTTTACTTCCTCATTTAACCTGGAGTTTCATTTCTAACAAACACTAGAAGTCAATAGTCACGCACATTATTTCAGTTAAAAAGCATCCAAAACCTCAAACCACCTGTAGTTCTTCACTGAGTGATGCAGACTTGTAGATGTGGTTTAGGGGATATAATGACTTACTGCAATATATAACAATCAACAAAACATCATTACAGGCATCTACAGTATTTCAGACAACACTGTGGCTGTCATAGGCGATCTGATTCCTCTGCATTTGTGAATACCTTTGTCCCAAAACAGAAAATAGAAATTTTCAGCATTCAACTACACAGAGACGCAGTAAGTCATGCTGTGTTCCAGACTACATCCACAAGTCTGCTGCACATTAATGAAGAACTGGATGCAGTTTGAGCCAGTTGAGCAAAATCTTTTAATTAAATGAGTCGAGTGACCTTTTAATAATGACTAATGTTTGTTAGCAATGCTAGCATTTTAGCTCAGTTCTCTAGTTCTGAATTGAAGAAGCTAAATTTGGGCTCCAAGCATGCCTTGCTTGATCAAGAACAGAACACATGCTGTAAGTACAATACTGTGCAAATGTAATAATAATACGTAATAAAATAATAGACCAAGAGACAGGCTTATGTTCATGTGATAATTTATCCATGCAGAAATCATGTACAACAAACAAGCAATCCACAGTTTAACCCATCACTTTGTTCAGTGCCGCCAAGCATAAGCACAATTACTATAACCAGTTATTGGGGGGGAAAATGAACTGGATTTTTAATTATTAATTTCTTGGTCAAACAGGAAAGTCATCTAAAGCTATAAAAAATCCCACGTCTGATAAAATATTAACACCTCACTGTACATGTTCACTCTTTGCTTAGATCCGCTATAACTACTGTGGAGAGCACTGTTAATTTCCAGTTGGATGAGCTTACAGAGCGTTCATAAGCCACCTTTACTTCCTGGTTGTTGTCCTGTCACATGTAGAACTCCAGGTCTTCCTTGTTACAGGTTTTTAAACTGTGGATCTGGGCACAGTGCACTGTGTTCCCAAGCTGAGTCAGTGTGTCATGCATTTTTCATGTGGGTCTGCCTCTCCATGGAGGCAACACAACTTCAGCATGTAAACATTGAGCTATTGCCATAAAGAAATGCCACAGTATCTTACAGCACTGGACACCTGACATGAATTCTGGAATGCTGCAGCATGCTGGTTTTGGATTGCACAACAGATACAAAGAACCCATAGTGTGATAGTTACCATCTGTTTATTAGACAATAGAAGTTTTTAGCATTGATCAGACTTTGACAACGGCCTTACTGTAACGGCTAGTCGGAGCACCTCCAAAATGGCAGGGCTTATGAAGTGTTCCAGGTCTGCAATGTTTTGTAGTGACCCAAGAAATTACTGTTGAATCGATGACAAGGTCATGGACATGCAAGGCTCATTGATGCATGTGGGGAGTGAGGGCTAGTCTGTCTAGTCCAATCCCACAGAGGAGCTCCTGTGGTTTTAAATGCTAATGACTCTGACTCTGGTAGAAAGGGGTCAGAACACACAGTGCACCACACTCAGAGCTCTTTTGGCTGCATTGGAGAGACCTACACAATGTTAGGCAGGATGTGATCAGTAAGTGTGTGTACATATTCAGAGCATTCTCAAGTTACATCAGAATTCTGTTCCTCTGAATGTGACAAAAAAACCACAAATTTTGTGTAAGTTGGAATATAGTATGATGGTATATATTTATTAAACATGGATGAGTAGCATGCATATAGCAAACACAAGTCTCTCTCACATATTTGTTGTGGGATGTGGCATGCTTCATAGGGAGCAATGCATTGTGGTCAATGTAGTGCCTGGTGTAGGAAAACAAGTGTGTAATACAGTAGAAAAGAGGTTGAAAGAGTTGTAGTTAGTTAGCGATGAGAGCATACTGTATGTATCACATCCACAGCAATAAAGAAGTGAAACAGTTCCTGACCTTTACTGTAGAGTCTGACTTACACTTGGGAGCCATAATGAAGTTTCCAAACAAGCAACACAAACAAAAAGAGCGAATGGCACAACGCTGTTTCCCTTATATAGCAACATGTGATGCCGAGTTCATTCGTTCGCTCTGCTCGCCAACTGCTTCCCATACAAACTTTGTTTTTATGTCGCAAATGCCATGTAAAAAAAGGCAGTCAGTTACGTAATCACAAATCACTGTATGTAGAGTGCGATGTAACATATATATTTATTGTCATCCGACCCCAGCAGGCAGCCAATTTAACCGCTTAACACCAGCCCATGGAGCATATAAAAGGCAACCCCGGAGGAGGCCATGGGCACCGGTGTTCCACCAATGTTTTCCTGAAAGCCTGAGTCTTACCGCTTGCTCTTTTGTTTCCGAACGTATGCCTCTGCATACTGCTCTCCCTCTTGTCCCTCTCGGTCTCTCTTGCTCTTTCTCTCTCTCTGTGTGTACTGGCTCGCTGACTCCCCCGATCCAGCTCTGGCTGCACCTGCCATCACACGGCTTCACCTAGCCGCTCGCTGAGCGCCCCTGCACTGCCTCCCTGCACCACAGACTCTCATCCTCACTCTCTCCTTTCAGTCTTCCTGTCCCAACAAACACCCCAATGGTGGGCTGAACTCTACCTGGCATGTGTCGTGGTGTTCTATAACCCGGTTCCATGACAATACATACAGGTACATCTAAAAAAATGAAGATCATGAACGTTTTTTCACATTCCGTTCAGAAAGTGAATTGCATATATTATATAGAGTCATTATACGTAGAGTGAAATATGTCAAGCATTTATTTCTTGGAATTTTGATGATTATGCCTTTCCAAAATTCTCAGAAAATTAGAATATCACATAAGATCAATAAAAAACTTGAGATTTTAAACAGAAACGTCAGGATTCTGAAAAGTATGTTCATGGAAGCATGAAGTGCTGTAAGATTTCCTGGTTGATGCTGTGTTGACTGAGGACTTCAGAAAACACAGTGACCAACACCAGCAGATGACATGGCCCACAAATCATCCCTGACTGTGAAAAGTTCACACTGGACTTCAAGCAACATGGATTCTGTGCCTCTCCACTCTTCCTCCAGACTCTGGGACCTTGATTTCCAAATAATATGCAAAATTTGCATTCATCAAAAAGAGGACTATGGACACTAAGCAACAGTCCAGTGCTTTTTCTCCTTAGTCCAGGTAAGATGCTTTAAATAAATCCACAGGTGTGCTTCCAATTAACTCAAGTGGTGTCAATTAACCTATCAGGAGCTTCCAAAGCCACGACATCATCATCTGGGCTTTCCCAAAAAGCTTAAAGGCATAGTAATCTTAGTGTATGTAAATGTCTGACTTTCTGGCAAACATTATTCTGACATTTAACAAATAAAAAGGTTTTGTCAGATTTAATATCCGAAAGTGAGAAAAAAAATATATATTTCTTTTTATACAGTGTATGTAAACTTCTGGTTTCAACTATATATATATTCTTGAGAGTCTGAAATGTTAAAATAAAGAATGTCAGTGTGAAATGTAGTGTGGGATATAGGGTAGTTAATTCAGAATCATGTCTTGCATGCTTCACTGCTAATGGCAAGGTAGTGTTACACGATGGAGTTTTCCCAGTCTGGATACATTTATGCTGTAATTACCTGCCTCATTTAAGCTAATTAATTAACCACCACATGCTAATGGCTACAGAAGCAACACACTGGAACAGAAAATGGGAAGAAATAACACAAATAAAATAAATGCTATAATTCATGACATAATGCATATATTCTTGCGTATAAAATTTTGGAGACATTCATTAGTTCACCACTCGTACTTAATATATCAGTTTGCACTCTACTTGGGCAAAATGTAATTCAATGTGATTTCACAACGTTCTATTGTTTGATTGTTTGTTTTACATTCTTAACATGATTTTGGTTCAGATGTGACAGTTGGTAGCTACTAATAAATAATTGCTATGCCAACAGTGTGATGAAATCTTTGCCCAAACATAAAGGAGATAAATGACTAAGGGCAAGCAGTAAAGAAAAGCTGCAAGGCCAGCACTTGTTTCATCACCTTTACTCCAGGGTGAGAAACAAAGGTGAAGTGCAATGTCTCACAGTGGCTGAACAGAAGTGAGTGTCATGTCCCCATGTATCATGATACAAAATAATGGCCCATGTCTTTATTACAGTTATGAGGCCTACGCTTTGGTGAAGTGGAAAATAAAGGAAATTGTCCAATAAAAAATTAAATAAAAATTTCTCTCTCTCTCTCTCTCTCTCTCTCTCTCTCTCTCTCTCTCTCTCTCTCTCTCTCTCTCTCTCTCTCTC
>JBBIGC010000137.1:15269210-15281672 GCA_037576955.1 Lepidarchus adonis
TCTCTCTCTCTCTCTCTCTCTCCCTCTCTCTCTCTCTCTCTCTCTCTCTCTCTCTCTCCCTCCCTCCCTCTTCTGTTCATGCTCTTTTTCCATCCCTGTTTTAGTCTTTTACATAAGTTTGCCACTACAGTCGGCCTGTAATGAGCTTGTCTTGAATATAAATAGGGTCTAAATGCATGAAAATATCTTTAAAAGGGGGTTATTGCAAATTTGCATTTTTATTTAGAAGGTAAAAAGCAGCAAGATAAGATGGGAGTAAACAATTCTCCATGCGCTCTCATTTTCAGTGCTACTTTGACATTTAACGTGAAGAAGCCCTTCATTTTTGGCTTAATGAAAATGTCAGCAGCTGTAATGCGTTATATGGGCTATATATTGTACTAACTGACTGTAAGGACTTTGCAGAATGTTCTCTAAACTGGAAATAATTCCCTTTCAACTACTCAATATATTGTAATAAGGACCATTCATACTACACATTCACCTCACAATATATGTAGCAAAAGAAAACCACTGTTGGTTTATGGAGATAACCTCTGTTTAGTAGTTTATTATTTTGCAGAACCAAAGCAAGCCAAAGCAAGCCAAACCAAAGCAACTAAAATGAAGTTCTGTGGCAATGTTTCCCAACCACATAAGTACATTGTGTTCCTCTTTTTTGGCAGTCTTCAATATAGCATCCTGTGTACTGTTTTCTTTACGCTGGATAAAAAATGTATCGGGTATGAGCCAGTTAGTTCTGAAATTTCATCTTGACAGTGATGTTCAGTTGAGGAAAACTGATCAACTTTTTATTGGATTGAAATGATGTAGTATGTCTATGCTTAAATTATTATTTTATGTATGATTAAGGGAGGAGTTGGGTGGTGAAGAGCAACACATTAGATTTTTTTTTTTCTTGAACTGTAACATTTACACTCCATGTTCCACACCAATCGTCTAGTGAAGCTTCAGCAGCTAGAAAACAGTAAAGGTACAGTGGTAAATACCATAGTAAGATGGCAACTGAACTAATTACCAGCTGCCCTCAACCCACGCAAGTTCACATCTATGAACTGGTTTGCCAGCCTGGCAAGTTAGTTCAGTAGCTCAACAGACTTTACAAGTGGGTTCTACAGCAAACCTCACCAGTGGTTTGAAAAGCCCAGTCGACCTCATTACTAGGCTCAACTGACCAGGGAGCCAGTGTGCCAGCAAAACAAACTTAGTGAGTTGGTTTTCCAGCACAGTGAGTAGGTTTAATCACTTAGCCCAGCGAGCTCCATGAATTGGCTCTTCTGCCCAGTGAGCTTCCATCACCACCAGCATCCAGAGCCAGTGCTATGGAGTGTAGCCTGTCTCCAATGCCATTGTTCCAGAGAGTAGCTTGTCTCTGGGTTCTTCTGTTGCTCCAATTGCCTTGTGTGTCTTGGGTTATGTCTTGACATTGCAGTCTAGGATGCTAGTCATGTCTGAGTAAACTATATATGAGCTTGTGCTTGGTGTAGTACTTGTCTATTCTATGTTCCTGTACTTAATCATCCCATGCATTTCTATTTAGTATTTGTTTTTGCATTTGTTTTAGTCTGAATCTAGTTTTTTTTCCATTATTAATAAACCCGTTCAAACTGCAATGCCCTTGTCTTCAGCAAAAGAAAACAATAAAATTACATACAAAACAATACAATACAGTACAATAGACCAGTTTTTACAAACTGCAAACAGTAGAGGGGCAATTCTTTGTTCTTGACAATCACTTGATAAAATATCTACCAACAATATCGAAAATCATGTGCTTCTATCATTCTTTTATTAGGGTTTGGCTGCTGCCCTTTATAAATAAATTTATAAATAAATAAATAAACAATTGTTGTACTGCAAAATACGTCTTCATCATTCAAAAACATTTCCAACATCTTTTTCTGTGTCAACCGTTTGAAGAAGGGATTCGGAAAGCTTCAATAAAAATTGAAGGAGGAGGCATTATTTTTGTCCCTGGTGAGGATGTTCAAAAACTCTGTATTTGGAGAGACTGTGCAGGCCTTGCTGTGCTCTGGATTAATCTAGCCTAAAGATATATGTTTATCAAAGTGAATTCTCAGCGACTGTTTTCACAGAGCCGACAAGCTTTAGAGATGTTCAGATCTCCTAGATTCAAAGACATGGGTCAGAATGTTTGATGATGAGCAACCCCCGCATCAACACCATGAAACTTCAGGAAGAGTCGAAGAGACACAAAAAAAAGGGGAACATGGAGAAAGAGAGGGAGAGAAAAAAGAAAAGAGGTGATGTGGGAGGGAGTGTTGTTAAGCCTATGGCAGTTGCCTTTGATTATTACATTCTGTTCCCACTAACCGATGATAGTTAATGATAAGTAAGCAGTTTCCTTTGCAAGTCAAGAGGACTAAATGTGTATATTTATTGTGACAAATTTCCTTTCTGGAAACCCATCGAGGGGAAAGAAGGACACTCACACAAGGGCTCAGTTTAACAAATGGGATGCGGCCCATTTCTGGCTTTATTACCAGCTTTTAGAAAAGCTTCTGGAACCTCAAGGAGAGTTCACACTGCACACTTTGCCCTCATGTGTCTGATGGCAGCTGTCTGTCTCACCCAGGTCATCAGCTCAGTCAATCACCTCGGCTAGAGTGAGCGCAGACCGCCACCAACGAAACACAGTGTTTAATGATAGATTTACATTGAGTGATGCTGCCACTCAGCTTTGAGGCGAGCACGGGAAAGGTAAACAAAAGCAATGGTCCTTTACATGTTCTATGTTTTAAACTGACCCATCACTGATCTGTCTTTGCTTTGCATTGCATTTCAAACTGTTCATTGCTGTAGTAAACAGTACAGCTAAATTTAAATTTATCATTTGGGGATGTTGCATTTTTGTACTGAATTATAATTTTAGCGAAGGTGTTCATGTTTTTAAATAGGCCGTTCCCATTTATGCAAGCCACACCGAATACCAGGTGTGCAAAATCAATGTATAAACCACAGCCTATTGTTGGAGAAATACGGTATTGTAACGGAGGTAAAACTTGGGGGGCATGTTTGTGCCGCACGGCCCGATGGGAAGTGCCGCTTTGCAGGGTTGTTGTGTGTTTAAGGGGGTTTGCTTGTGTTATTGTCTGGGGAATGTATTGTGTATGTGTTGTTGGGTTTATTTTGGGCATTTGTGGGTTTTTGGGGTGGGCGGCTGGACTCACCATCGCTGTGTTTACTGAGCTGTGGAGTGGCATTCAAGCTCAACTGTATTTGGCATGTTGTATTCTAATGCCTTAATGCTCTATGTGTGCTACACCAGTTGGGGACCCACTTGGGTTGCAAGTTCTTTTAAGAGATGATTAAACCGACAGGATGTTGCCAAATTCCAGAATAAAAACCTTGGTGTCAGTCTCTATTATTTCCCTCATGAATGAAATTCATCACAGTATATTAGGCAGGCCATTTAGCCAAAAATACTTTCCATTTTGGGTATACTGAATGTATTATAAGAGGATGCGAAATATTAGTTTTGTTTTGTTAGCATACTTTTAGATGTTTTATTAATATATTTCAAATACCATGGACATAAACAATTTAAACATCATTGTTTTTTAGCATTGAAAATATAAACTAATAGTAAACTGATTATTCTATTACTTTCATACTTAATTACTCAGAGGTTTGTTAATCTCTATAGATTAACATAATATTTGGATGTTGTTTTTCTGAAGACATGTTGTGTCTCTCTCTAACCTTTCTCCCAAACCACCCAAAAAAGTAATGATGCTTTGGACAGAGGACAGGCCAAGAAATTGAATCAATGGCAAAGCAATCCAGAGCGCTTCAGTCATCTGTGAGCCGTCAACAGTCTAGCATTGATTTTTTGAAATGTATGCCCTGTGTCATTCACACCCTAGAGAGGAAAACATTAATTATTTACCCTTATACAGGAACAGGTCCTGTTGGAGTTCAATGTTAGTGCTTCACAAGTGATGAGAAATGACAACCAGCACAGGTAATCAGACTGATTATGTTGGTATATATATATATATATATATATATATGCGGCTGAATGGCTGAACATCCCCACCAAATATATATTTAAAAAATAGCATATGGTGGTGTATGGCTTCAAAAGGAAGTTTTATATATAAAAACTCCTATGTGTTTAATGTGAAGGTCATTGTGAACACACTCAAAGTGCATCACAACAAAAGTGACCTCTGCATTTAACCCATCACAAGTGGAGCAGTGAGCAACTATCAGCTGTGCCTGGGGAACAGTGCAGTGGGGACAGTACCTTACTCAAGTGTACCTCAGTGGTGCCCAGGTTGGGACTTGCAGCCTTCTGATCATAGGGGCAATATCCTATCCACAAGGCCACCACTGACCCTAGGACCTAGATATAGATTTCCTGGGAAAATTTGTAACTGTTGAAAAAAAACTGGACCTACAAAACCAATGAAGAACCATCCACTGTGCTTAACTCTTTTGGTTAGCTTCTTTAAAAAGGTGCACTGTAAAAAACACAAGTAATCTCAATGGCTATTGTACTATCTATTCCCACTTTTGCATTGAAAATAACAATTTCATTGCTGTTGCCATTTATTTCCAGCTAAATTACCTTTAAACAGAAGAAAGAATACTTTAACATTTTAATTAGATAAAAAGTGCAAAACGGTTGGAAAAGCGTGACCTAGATGATCCTGAAGTAAAACAAGAAAAGCAATATCTGTAATAACATCATGGATGACAAAAATGATCCAAGTGCAATTTAAAAATGCTAATATTAATTGCAGTATATTTGTACACATAAATGTGTTAAATGTTGCTTTGCCAAGCTGACAGGTTTACTATCAGCTATGTTTTGCATGATTTAAAAGATATAGTGTATAGAAGAACTGTGGATAAGCAGACGTCCTCGCTCCACTAAAGGACGAGGGGCCAGTCCCAAGGGACATAGATGACTGTGGTGTTAATAGCAGGCATGTTGCCCACTCCATTAGTACGTTAATTAGACGGGCATGATGCCCGCCATATGCCCACTGGGGAAAAGCAGTGCCCTGTGTGCTGATTACACATGCTATCAGAAGAAGTTGCCTTTGATGGAGAGATTGGAGGGGTGACAGTATTTAATAGGCACTGCCTGTGTGGAATTGACCCACCACCTCATGCTGATGCGATCTGAATTGTACCTCCGGAACTCTGTGGACATAACGATTCATTAGCAAAGTGCTACTGGCTACTAGCATCTTGTGGGAGGACTTTTTCAGTGAAGAGAGCTATTCACCAACCTGAGGAATAAGAAGAGCACTGCACAACGGCCAAAACACATCCCCGTCTGTTCTCTCAGTGAGTATAGTTCACTTAGAGCAGTGGTGCCCATAGTAGGTCCTGGAGGGCCTGTGTCCTGCACAGTTTGGTAGTTCTCCTGCTCAAACATGTTCCCTGAACCTGGCAATTAACAGGTCTTACCAGGTGTGTTTGATCAAGGAAATCACCAAACTATGCTGGAAAGCTGAAGATGGACACTCCTACCTTAAAGCGAGCTTGACTGTATTATTATTTTTCACTTGAAACAGTGCTTGCCTAAAACGTATCTAAGTTAATTCTTCCTGGGATTGGGTTGCAAAAACAATTCTGCAAACTCTGTGGGACACAGAGGAGAAACGGGCATTAAAATGAAAAAATGAGTTCCAAGATCTTGCATGCGGCTATAATAGTCGTTTGGGTAATAGCCTCCCAATGGAATATGGCAGTGAACTCCTGCAGTGGACTAATCAAGAAAGCATCATTGCTCTTGAAGGACAGGAACAGAGAACGGATGGTACATCATGCTGAGAAATCAGCTTCACGTCACTTGAATGTATATGTTTTTCTTTGCTCTCTGCCCACCTTGTATGCTGTACTGCACTCAGGTTTCCTCAGACCTGCCCAGCCTAGAGAATCTTCACAAAAGCCTTCAAGGTGAACTACTAATTAGAATTTTGAGTTGATAAGATTTGCTATAGTGCAGTTGTTTTTGTGAATGGTGACCCTTTATGCACACACAATTTTGCCGTTATGAATTATTAAATTAGGTCAGGCATCCTTGGCAGTACAAAGAGCACTGCCTCTCATGGTAAAGGTCTCTGGTAAAAACAACCTTTCTGCTTCCCATTTTAAAAAAAATATTTGAGAATTAGAAAAAGGAATTTGTTTAAGAGCATTGAATTACATTCAAATCCTTCACCTCCAGTGAGTCGAGTAATTTGTGCACTGCACAAATTCCAGGAAGAGAGCATCGGTGATGGTAACAGTGGCTCAGTAATCACATCAACCTTGGCTAGCACTCACATGTGATGCATATTGTCACTGTGGCCAAGGGCAAGATGTTCTTTCAAAGTTAGGGCCCTTGCGTTATGTTGATGTAACTGACTTTTAGCAAACAAAGTGTTCATATAAACCAATTCACAACACTGACAGGGAAAGCGAATAACATATAACAAGTGAATAACATCTAGTTAATTATTTCATTGCAATAGCATCTGTCAGGAGGTGGGATATATTAAGTTCTAGAAGATGTCCTGGAAGCAGGAAATATACAAGCGTATGTATCTGAGTTACTTTGATCAGGGTTTTATTGTGATGGCCAGATTACTCAGGGCATCTCCAAAACAGCAGGTCCAGGTGTACAGCCATTAGGACCTACCAAAAGTTGTCCAAGGAAGGACAACTGGTGAATAGGCAAAATGGGTCATGGGTACCTAAGCTTCTCTGATGGCTGTGAGAAGTGAAGGCTACCTCTTCTGATCCAATTCCAAAGAGGAGCCCTTTTGAAAATGCTAATGCTGACTCTAATAGAAAGGGGTCAACTCTTTTGGCTGCAAATTCTGTATGAACTGTATAAATAGATTAACAAGATTTAAACAGGCAGCTCACAGTGTATGACTTTACATGATGAAATGGTCCTATAGTGGATTTCTTTTTTCTTGCAGTGTTTTCCCTGCTATGACTCAGCTGATTCAGCGCATTAGCTATTCATGGAGCTGTTTGTGAACTGAAGGAGGTTTGTTAGATCGGGAAAGGCTGCACAGTGCAAGGGTTCTTTAGGACGAGGACTAAAACCCTTTGGAAGATCTTGAATCTTAGAGATCTGGAATTTGTTGAGACTTTTGTTTTTTTGCCTAACCCTAACCCTAACCCTAACCCTAGCTTTTATAATACCAATGCTGCAAATTAGTGAACAAGCTGAAAAAACGAAAGAATGAGTAGAGTGAATGTAGGATCCTGAGTGAGGAGTTGGCACTGATGTTGGGGGAGAGGAGAGTGTTTGTGTGGGTTGGGTAATGAAAAGGAAAAACGAAGGCGTACATGCTCATCAGCACCCTGTTTGCCCTCATTAGGTCTCTCTCTGCTGGTCTCTCCCTGCTTCATGCTGAAGAAGGGGAACATGCAGATAAAAAGGAGAACACAGAGTGGGCAGAGAAATACACAGAGGGAACAGAAATGACGCTGGCTTTTATCAGTGAATTCCAACAAGCCCTGGCTTGTTGAACATAGTAAATTAATGTTTATTTTTTGTTTTTTTGTTTTTTTTGTAAAATGCATTAAAAAACCATACTATATACTTAGTAGATTCACAAGAAATATTGGTGGTGTAATGTAAATAACACTGACTTTATTAGAGAAATGTAAATGTAAATAAATGTTTTGCAAAGAACTACAGTTTTGACAACTTTTTATCTACACCTTAGTTTAGAGTGAAACTCTTCAATTTTCTGTCATTATTAATGGGGTTTGTTTTTGGTTAACTACAAGTACACATAGCACATAGAAGCGAACTAAATGAAATTTAATAGAAAACACAGTCACTTAGAATGTCTCAGTGCAGTATCTTTTAATCTAATCCACATTTTATGACCAAGTTGATTTTTTTTCACTGGACATTAAAGAAAAGAGTGGTGATATTTTCAGTATGGTTAAACTTCTTATGCTTTATATTAGATTCATTCCTCTAATCCCTACTAAATCCACATCGAGATCTTCATTAAGACCACAGACTTTTTTCTTCTAAAATGGCTGACAGGTGTTTTTTGTTTTGTTTGTTTTTCTCCTCACAGTAAGTCGTCCTGTATCCTGAACCACATCAACAAGTCCAATGCATCTTTATGTAGAGCTAGATGTAGGTTAGGAGGTTGTATTTTTCTCCAAATAGTGTGAATTAATCAGACGACTACTGAGTTATAATATGTGCTAGCAATGCTATAGTTTTATACAGTTGTTTTTTATTTCTTACTCAAAGAAAAGAAATATTTCACATCTAGCTCACAGCATACACCTGGCATTTTAAATTCTATAATCAGTTACCATCAAACATTGCAACTTTATGGACATGAAAGTAAAATAAACAAATATCAAGTATGCTGTTCACCAAATGAGCTGTCCCCAAAAATCCTTTGATAAGTTCATACTATCTTCTTGTAATTATGTTTTTTTAACGTTCTTTTCATAAGACGACAACAAGAAGCGTTGCTGTTACCTGCTTGACGTCATGTGACGTTCGTATAACCTCAGATCTGCCATATCTGACCACTGTAAAAGAGAAAATCACATCATGGACTGGAATAATACCAGGATCATCCGTGCCGAAAGAAACAAACACCACTGCTGGATCAGAGAGGCCATTAAAATCAGGAAACAAACACCAAGCACTATGAACCGGGATGAGGGAGCAGACATTTTGTCTCACACTTGGGATGCAGTCGTGGAGAAAGCCTCCTTGCTGTCTGAAAAAAACGTAGCGTAAAAAGACACATCATACGAACATCACATGACGCTTTTGATGACAACTACAGGAAATGGTCAAGCAGGAAACACAAACGCTTCTTTCTTATGAAAAGAACGTAAAAAAAAAGTCCCACAAAAATGTTGAAAGCCAAACCAGCTTCTGTGTATGAGCGATTGATTTTCAATGATGCTGTCTGGAGCACTTCATTTTACCCAATTGAGTGGTCACTAATGTCCAGGCATGTTTCATTAACTCGTGAAACCCAGTACTAACTGCATGTTCGTTCGGCAACAGTAACTTTGAATTAAAATGTGCTGTCTGTAGATGATGTGTGTGTGCGTTCACTTAGGAAAACATGTAATTTGACTGGGACACAAAGTGTTTGCACACGTGTGAATAGAGCTAAGAAGTAAAAGGATAAATCAAATTTTATATTATATAGAAGTTCTTTAAACTTCAGAAAAGTTCTTCAGCCTTGCACATCTCATTACACGATTTCAATGAAAGGTTCTTTAGGGAACTAAAAGTGGTTCTTCTATGGCATCACTCTAAAATTTTAGTCCCTTTATTTGGTTTCTGTCTCTGCACACTGATTTACATTGATAAATAAGCACTTGTGGTACTTCTATCTATAGCTCCTACTTTCTTTTGTGGAAGTTCTAATTACTTCTTACAAAGAGCCTAATTAATGAGGAGCACTCTAATACATGGAACACAGTGTGCAGTCACAGTCATACTTTTGGCATTTATCTTCTCCTTTTTCCAGCTTCTGAAAAGGTTTATAAGAGAAAAGAGCTGATCCACACACAACTTGTGATATTCGCTGCTCCGTTATATCCTCTTTAATGGATCCATAATGTGATTTACTCCACGTCAAAGTGCTACGTGAGCAAAAGTTGAAGTTTATGTCCATGTATGGGTAATGGCCACTTGACCTATACATTTTTGGAAAACAAGGGCACGTAAGTGGGCACTCAAAGTCTGGACAGAAGCCAATCACGCCATGTATTATCACTCACAATATCCTGGGCCATTGAGTTCATTTATACGTGTGCTGGGCTGCATCACATGCACAATCACTAAGAATGATAAAGTGGAAATTTGCCTTGATGTACCATTTCAATGACTGTACAGTTGGCAATATTATGTGTATGGCTCTACAATAGCCATCGCATTTTGCTTGTTTTGTTTCATGCTCTCATTCACATTAAGCCTTTCTTATGTGACTCTAATTGAGAGCTGGTAGTTGGGCTCTAGGGGAGTATATTTGAGACAGTTAGTGAGATTTAATAAAGCAAAGGTGCTCTATGATCTGTGCTTCACTATCACACATCACAGTCATATGGCTTTAATGAGATCCGGCTTTTTAACCATTGAATCAAACCGCTTTTTATAGACGCTAATAAAGTCAAACTCCATTTAGTGTGAAAATGCCTCGGAGCGGAGGGGAAAAGGGAGGGAATGCGGAAGGAGGATGAACAAGATAGAGACTTTGCTCTTGTCGGGTAAAAGGATGATGTTTTATTTACTACTCTTTTGGTATTTATTTCATCAGACTGCAGAGAGTTTGCACATCTACTAGCTCAATGGTTTTAAGCACACAGATTGAGATTTATTTCAACATAGAGTTAATGAGGCTTTCCTTCTTGTTTATCGAAAAGATTATTTAAAAGACAGAGACAGAGCTTTCCCAAACACAGAGGTTTGCCAGTTTGTGGTGACAGCACAACTCAAGCACCTCCAACATCTATGTTCTCTTGATTGTAGCCATTGTTGTTTAGGCATCTTCTCAACTCTCAACCTTCTGCCAGCTTTAACACACCCACCTCAGTAGACAAGGGCTGATAAGTTGAATCAGTTGTGTTGGTATTATTGAAAACACTACACTGTGCAGGGCATTTTGTGTGCAAAAGATTGAAAAGCAATACATTATTCAATTGAAAAATAATTACACACAACAACTAGACAGATCTGAGTCCCTTTTTTTCAGTTTGTTTTGACATTAAAAGTAATAAGATAAAAAAAGTCACACAAAATGTTTTTGTTCTTTCTGCTTTTTTTAAATTTACTTTCAATACAATTTCAAACCATAATGAAATAATCATAAACTATTTACAAGCTACTGACAAATAAAAGCATGGTATCTACTGAGGGTTTAAAATAAATAGAATTCATGCACTCATTTTAGTGTAAAATATTGAATGTCATTTTGCCACGTGTTTTGTTAGGGTTGTTGAGAATTGTTATAAGTTTTTCCTGTGAGACTGGACTCTGGTGAGCGGAAGATTGAAAAGGTTTAGCAGGTCTTATTCTCACTCCCTCACTCTCCCCAAGACCCAATTTTAGAACTTAAATTCTAACTCACTACAACAATGCTCGAGTACACAAAGACAAGAGAGAGAGAGACAGAGAGAAAGAGGGAGGAAGACAGAGGGAGACAGAGAGAAAGAGAGACAAAGAGAGAGAGAGAAAGAGAGAAAAGAGAGAGAGAGTAATTGCTTCCAGAATCACACTGATTGGGGTAGAGCTGGCGAAAGCGCCTGTATGCTGTAATTACAACCAGCCGCAGTAATAAAAGGCATAGGTACTCGACTGAGGCCAGTGTGTTTAATTTAGCACTGTGAAACAAGGCAAGATGGATGTTGGTCGATTTGCTGCTGATCAACCTACAGGCAACTGACGCCTACTCAGCAGCTGAGTCTAGATTCAAAATAGAGCTGGCAGCCTCAAATATGCTAATTATGTAGAAGTCACTGGACTTTTACTGAAAGGTTAGAGGAAGTGAACAACACATTATTTCAGAACTTCCCCATACATTTGATAAAGCTTAAGAACAAAATATTTCATTAAAAGCTATTACACAATCAAATTATTGCAGCTATAAATCATCTACACCAATGGTCTCAAACCCCAGTGCCAGAAGGCCAGTGTCCAGCACTGTTTGGTGATCTCTCAGGTTCAGCTTACCAGCCAGGTGCAGTGAGTTTGAGGTTTGAGGAGTCAAACTACCAAACTATGTTGGAAACCGGGCCTCCAGGACTGGAGTTTGAGACCCATGAGCTACACTCATCAATCCCTTGGGTACAACCTTTGTATCAGTTCCCCTTTACCTATAGGTGCACTTTGTAGTTTACATTTACTGACGGTCGTCTATCTGTTTCCTGTATGATTTACGTTTCCCATCAGTGGCCAGGACTTCTACATGCCCACCAATTAGCTGGTATTATTTGAGTGGTTTATTCTTGGCACAGCAGTTACATTAACATGGTAATGTTATGTTAATGTTAGTGGGAGTTTGGTGGGAGTTTTAAAACACTGTGTCCACTATTTGTTGTTTTCAGTAATACTTTACTATAGAAGCATTTGTGAGGCTATGTGACACCTACATGGGTGGGCAGTGGTGGCCTAGTGGTTAGGACTCGCCCCCTGTGATAAATGAGTCCCAGCCCAGGTACCACTGAGGCACCCTTGAGCAAGGTACCATCCAACTACACTGCTCCTGCGGGTGCTGTATATAGCTGCCCGTTGCACCATGTGTGGATGTATTCGATGCAGAGGTCACATTTCATTGTGGAGCCCTTGTGTGATGTTCACAATGACAAAAAGTCCCTTTCCCTTCGCGTAAACCTATTATAGAACTGACCTACATCTATATAATATCTACTGTATGATCAACCCCATGAACTGTGTCTCTCTCTGTCTCTCTCTCTCTGTGTTTCTCT
>JBBIGC010000137.1:15295025-15308072 GCA_037576955.1 Lepidarchus adonis
TTCTTCTTCTTCTTCTTCTTCTTCTTCTTCTTCTTCTTCTTCTTCTTCTTCTTCTTATTATTATTATTATTATTATATGTTTTATGGTAAACAACAAAAATAATAATAATAAACATTTTAAATAAACTCTACTCCTCTAGTATATGGCGTCTTTCTGTTGTTTGTGGCTCATCTTGGCTTTGCCGGCATTAGCTATGCACTATGCTTTTATCCATGCAGGGCAGAAGCAGAGCAGAATTCTAAAGCTGTGTACAGGAGTAAAGCAGTGGTTTAGCACTGGGCACTGTTTGTTTCCCATTGTCTGTTGTACATAAAAACATCATGAGAGAAAGACAGTTTTATAGGTAAAAATTCACACTTGAACAACCACGGTGCTTCTTTCTTTGGGGAATAAAATGATTTTCTTGCCAGTGTCACCTGTGTTTTGTCCATGTTTAACGTCTTTCTTTTATGTCAGTTCTTTTTCTTCAGAGGTTCTGTTTGTTCCCTGAAGCACAGATGGATAATGGAGAACCGATATAATGTTCTGAAAAAATACAACCTTCAACTCAATAAGAGAGAACATCACCTGTTCAAATGCTCGTCTTGCAACCGTCTCATACACTTTAACTGCTAAGTGATATATGCTCAGGAGAGGAATTTATGATGCGCAGAACTGAGACCTTTTCCTCATATTTTCTGTACAAAAATTTGTTTGTGTTTTTACTTAAAATAAACAAAGTATATTTAGCGGATCATGCTCCTTTTTCTGCTTTTTCTGTTCAGGGGAAGTGGAAACACTGCCATCTAGTGAGTGTCAAATGGACACAATGGTCTTGTCTGAAAGATACCCAGTCCAGTGATGTGCCTGAAGAAGGCTGTGTCTATACCCTTTCATCTTGAATATTTGTTCTCAAAACATGGTACATTGCTGCCATTAACTTTCGTGGTGAGTTTAGACCTTCTGTCATTCAAATATGTACAGAATTCTATGGCAACTTCACTTCAAAAGATTCTTACATAATGCTTTGCTCCTGATATATCTAAAAGCCTGAAAGCAAAAGTCCATCCTAAAAGAGTTTACCTTATTTCTAGGCTGGTCTTCAGTGCTTATTAGATTATAAAGAAGTTATACCAGCTAGACAAGGCCAATCAGTGGTTAAACTGGTCGTTTAGCTAAGCTGCCATTTGTCTCATAACACATGTTCACCTCAGTCAGGGTTTCTGATTATGCTTCAGCTTCACCAAACCTAACACATGTAACTGTGGTTAACTGACCTCACAACTGTTTGACAAACTGTTTAACAACTGTTTCTGTTCAGCCATGATTAGGTACTCAAGCGTTAATTCCCAGGTGTAATAGAATTTTTAATATTTATATGAAGCATGGTGAGGAGTTAAGTGGCTTAGTTACAGCATACAGGCATAAATTAGAACATAAGGTGAACGTAAAAGGAACACAATGTATCACAATGTTAACATACTTTTTTCTGATAAAACTGTTTTTGTAACATAAACATTTATGTAGGGTGATTTTATTTCATTCTGCAAAGAAAAATAATAAATTAATTAAAAACTCGCTCTCATTGTTTTTTCATTCTTGTTTCAAATGCCTTGATTAATTGACCATCTTTACCATGAGGTTGGTCCTTATTTGTCCAAGTACTGTTTATGATCTAAGATCCTAAACATAATCAGCACTGTACAACAGAATACATCACCAAGCCAGGCAGCCTGATTTGTGGGAAAGAATCCTGGTTCTCTAACATTATTAGGTGGAGCTGGCAATGGCGGTTTGCAAAAACAGCTTGGTGTTGCCAGCTGTGCCAAGGGCAGTTTTATGCTACTTCTTTTGAGTATAGAGTCATATACAAGTTAAAATCTGGGGCTTTTCAGTATTTCAAGCTAAAAATGTATTTGCCACAACAAAAGCGTGAAAGAAACATTCAGTTTTGCCAAACATAATCAAGATGTAATTTTATATTCCAACCTCCTGAATTCACTTGCTGCTCTGACTCAGTAGAGCATTGTGCTTTTCAGTCAGAGGAGATTCATTCCAGCAGCCTAGGGATATAACCAAATCCACAGATTTAGTACTGGCCACACCAGCTTCCAATTTACTTCATTTTCTGTCTTTTGATTTTAAACAGTTACAGATATAGATAGGGCACAGCAATATACCCCACTGCCGCCCATATCTAATAGTGAGAAAACCCTCACTCCAACCTTGGCAATAAATTTGCTCTAAATAGCTTTTGGAACAAGCTATGCGACATGCAAAAATGCATCAGTGAGTCACTAATAAAGCCAGTCTTATCTCTCTAGCTGGTTCTGTTTCATACTCTTGTCTTTCTCGCCGCAGTTTCATAATGTACTTGAAAATCCACTTACACTTAAATGTTTACAACAGGTCCATAGCATTACTAAAAGGTCAAACAGTTTCCACTTTCAGCTTATAATGTGTGGAAAATGGGCTGTTCTATTTAAATATGTTAATGAGTCTTCAATTTGACATGGTTCATTTCAGTTAAGTAAGGACTATTTCAAAGTGCCCCCCAAAGAATCTAAATGATCTAAATGAATGCAGAAATTATAGATGGGTGTGGGTGTGGAACAAGTTTAATGGATCTGTACTTTTTTCTCCTCATCAAACACTACGTAGGGCTGTCAGGACATGAGCTGTGATTTCTCCTCCCCATGTAACAGTCTAAGCGCGACACAATTTGTCTGCCAACGAGGCGTGTGACTTTTTTTTATCCTTTTAACAAGCAAACTATGTGCTGCGGTTTGGGGGAACACAGCTATAAAGTGTAGAATAAGGATAGACTGGAATGCATGATGTCTGTGATTCACATTTCATGTATCTGTTAGGAACATCCATTTCTGGCCAATGCCACATTTTATGGAAGTTTAATCCAAGTGCCACATTTTTGTTATCTCCAACTCGATCATGGAAAGATATGCCTATTTAAGTGATAAGGTATGCAGCAGACCGACTCAGAAATTTCTGCATGGAAATTATACAGTGCAGCTCATAGAGTGATATGCAATTTCAGATAAGTTATTTTTTCTGTATGTTAACAATGGTAAAATCTAGACTAAGATGGGGACATTCACTGTGAGAACAGGACATAGCAATGAATCAGTGGTGTACTGATAGGAAGTACAGTCACAGGAAGTACAGGAGAGTAAAATGTTAGATTATGAATTTAATATAATATATAAAATGTATTTGCGGCGAATGCACTGTCCATTTGAAGTTTTTTTTTTTTTAAACCATTGTGGGCACTATGTCAGTACTGGTATGTACCTGTACAGTACCCTCTTTTTCTGACCAAAGGGAGTGAGACAGAGACATTTGTCCTTATTATCTTCAATTCAAGCCAATCAGGCCAAAATTATTTCAGCAATAGCCATTGCATAAAAGTCTCAAGACAACAGGTTTTGTCTGAAGTTGATGATTATAAAAATCTCATCTGTGCCTGCTGCTGAAAAATAAATTAAAGCGATTACAGGTCATTGTGACCACATTTCATCACACAAATTGCAGCACAAGGAAATGTGACCTTGCATTTAATCCATCACACATGCACATGTGGAGCGGCAGGCAGCTATCGACAGCTCGGGGAGCAGTGTAGTGGCGTGGAACCTTACTTAAGGGTACCTCAGTGGTGACTGGGCCAGAACTTGACCCTGTAACCCATTGTTCACAAAGGCGAGCTTTAGGCCACCGCTGCCCCAAATGGCAATGGATAAATGGGCTACTTACCATAAAAGGATCTACACAACCTAAATGCACACAGAAGTGACTGTATATATAAAGCATGACTGTAAAATATGAGCTGTGGTTTTAAATGTGAGGTATCATTGAGGTCCAGCAGCAATGACAAGCCAGAAAATGCAATGCACTATTGCAGCATGGTTCCTCTTTGTTCAGTTAGATCATGTGGCTAGTCATTCTAATGAACCTTGCTTCAATTACCTGCCAGCACAATGAGAGTAACGGACATGCCGGGAATATGATTACCTGATCGCAATCGCTTGTAATTCGCTTGTCATCCCACTTTTTAATACACAGCACAGGTGCAGACATCACAGTTAGAAATCAACAGCTCTTGGGCACTGATACTTCTTAATTACGGAGACAATCATGGTAAGAGTTAATGGAGAAAAAAACTATCAGGCCAGGTTAATTCCTAGTTCATTGAATTACTTTGCGAATTAGCTGAGTGTCATGAGTAAAAGGCTGAAGAATGAAGAAATTGGAGAGGAAAAAGTATCTGAATGAGGAGATATTTCTTCCTCTGTAATTAAATAAAGCTAGCTCCACAAATTAACAAGCCTTTGTGTAGTGCACAGAGTGTATTCTGCAGGCTGCAGAAGATGAAGCCTCTATTGGAGCTGTTTGAAGAGCAAAGAACCTCTGCAAGATTCAGCTGCAATGAAGTAACAGCGGGAGAAGAGGATGGAGAGGCAGCAGATAAAGAACCTTGCCTCTATTCTGTCATCGTCCTCTCACATGGCCTTGTCCTCGCCCACAGACTCATCTGTCATGGCTGACAATAACACTCTGATTAGCATAGTAAAAACGTTATTCGATATGCAGCTCTGGAGTCGTTACTAGAGATTAAAAAATATTGGCAAATATTGACAAAAGCATCAGCCAGGGTAGTGATCCATCTGGAATATTGCATATATTCTCTTTTTCATCTTTTATTTATTAATATATTATATCTTGTATATTTATTTTGTAGGGGTATTATTGGGTTGAATATCTGATATTTCCATGGATTATGATAAGGCTGTGGCCTTTGTGAGTGCTCTCAGGGAGATGTTTGGAGTCTTGGAACAGGGCAGGGTCTTTATTGCTTGTTTGTGCACATTTCCCAGTGACATCCAGTTTAATTAAGATAATTATCTCACCCGGTTTTCATGTCCCTACAACGGAATCTCATGCAAATGAGATCTGGCCTGTGTCACCTTCAGCGATCAATCACTCACCTCCTGAGTGTATTTGGTGATTGCTGTGATAAATAAATGTCATAAAAATAGACCCTGTTAGATAAAATAAAATGAGTGGAAACTGTTTCTAACCAAATTTAATAGAGGTTAAATATACAGCTTCCCAAACATCAGCTTTTCATTTGCTTTAACCCCTGACATTTCCAGACATCGCTTTCCAAGGGTTTTTGTTCAACAGAACAATAAAAATGATTCAAACTGGTTGAACACAAACATGCTAAATGTAACAGCTAACATGGAGCTTAGTATAAAGTCCTGAATGCAGGAGAAAACCAGAATACAGGTAAAAATGAAAATCATTTAAGAATACAGAGGGTCCTCGAGTTACGTCAGGGTTCAGTGTTGTGACGTAACACTGCATAAACTTTATTGAACAGCACTGTGCTCTATTAACAGCCAGCAACATGCAAAAACACTCATATTACAAAAATATTTAGGAAACATTGCTCCAGATAGAAATGCTCTTTGTAATGGCTTCAACATGCAACATAGCACACAGACCACACTGATGGTGTCTTAGCACAGTGCACCATTAACCCCCCATCTCATCCACCAATCCACATGAACACTTATTCAACACTAACGGTGAATAATACAAACATATTAGCAATAACAGTGTAAAACAGCATGAAGTGAATTTGCACAGCATGCGTTCATCTCGTGGTGCTTGCATATTGCCGCATCTAGTATCTAGTAGGCGTTCAACTCCATTCTACTATCGTATATGTCAGTAAATACGGACATAATTTATTTATTTATTTATTTTTTTTAAGACAGTGACGTAACCACAAAGTTTCATAAGTAGAATATGACGTAAATCTAGGACCTCTGTACTTAAAAGTACAAGTGTATAAAATGATTAAATGATGTACATTATTGAGTAAATGAAAGTAAATACTACTCTACTTACATCAACATGTGCAGCTTTTTGCATGTATATCTTAAACCATTAAGTCTACATTAGCAGAACTGGGCTGAATGTTCTGAACTCATTTGCAACTTGTGGTTTTCATTTTTAGAAGAATAAAGAAACAGGAGTTTAATCAGATTCTCCCTGGCCCAAGCTCAGTCTCTTTTAAACATTGCATGATCATCTTCCATGGTCTAACATTCCACTTTCTACATTGTCCTCCATTCTCTGCATTTAACTGACTGTCCCCAAAATCAAGGGTAATTTTTAATCACTTGGATAATGAAAGTTTTTAAGGGGAATCTCAATGATAGATATATGAGTTTATAAGAGTTGACAAGGGACATTACACCAGCAGCATTAGAACTGGCAGACTGTCAAACAGCACATTGGAAAATGATCAGTAAGCTCAGGAGAAGAATACAGAGGAGCAGTGTGCTCTCAGGCTGAATCCAGTGGGCTGGCCCAATCTCCACCCAGTTGTAATTAGACTGGGACATGGCAAATGCATTAGCCTGTTTTATAAGACAGAGGAGTAACCTAGGAGAATGCCTTTGTCTGGGGAAAGGGCCGATCCTGTTTGTCTGCAGGACTTACAGCTCTTTTAAATTTGGCCTGGAGAGGCTCAGTCTCCAACATTAAGAAAATGTTAGGCATACTCTAAGAATGCTCATAGCTGTCTCACATTCCTGTCATCTTTACACATAAAACCGATGTGTCTAGTGATTTAGAAATTCACTATAGAAGTTAATAAATGAGATTAACCTCTTAATGCCCAGACCGTACAAAGTTCAAAGGTTTCAGTTTACATATGACATCTTAACTTCGCTTACTATAGGTCCTAGATGTACTATTATAGTTATTTTATATATGTTAGTTACTTTAACATCATATCATTTGCTTAATTATGGATTTGTGCTACGCTACCTACCCCTGTATGTTAATATATTCAAACAATGAATGCAGGAAAAAAATATTCACTGTTTAACCAGCAAGTTTATTATTGAGTTATTATCAATAGCTTTAGAGATATTACTCTGAAATTATTATAAAACCACCATGGAGACTGTGGAATGTATGAGGCTTTGAGTGTGGTTAATTCAACCCCTGTCCCAGGTTACATTTCGCACCAAGGTTTTTGACAGGTCGTATACAAGGGGATAGGAAGTGGCACTGTCTCCTTATCCCCTCTCTCTCTCTCTCTCTCTCTCTCTCTCTCTCTCTCTCTCTCTCTCTCTCTCTCTCTCTCTCTCTCTCTCTCTTCTTTTTTTCATACTCCACCCACACATACACTTAATCTACCAATAAAATTCGCACTCCAGACTCTTTCTGTGCAACCTTTGTGTGTTTGACATTGTGTGTGTGTGTGTGTGTGTGTGTGGTGTGTGTGTGTGTGTGTGTGTGTGTGTGTGTGTGTGCTCATAACACAGTATCATTTACAGTGTGTGAGCTGTGATGCAGCCAACATTACTGCTGCCAAATGTTCAACAAACGCAGCTTCACTCTGAACTAGACTGACAGGACAGGAGCAGTTTACTGTGATTGGCTGTTGTCCTGTAAGACAAAAGAACGACATCTTTCTTTCAAATGTAGTGGAGTAAAAGTCAAGAATATCTAAAAAAACAAGTATATCTACTATGTTAATGTCCACCCATGGACACTACACACACTCACATGTGCAGCTGGAGGATCACTGTAAGTGAGTGACTGTTTCATTTGCATCATACAAAGGTGCTATGGTGCAGAAGTAGGGGGCAGGTGGGGGAACAGACTGGAGAACTTTTGGGGTTCTAGTGTTAAGACAAACTTGTCTGAGATCAGAAATGTCATGCAATCCATGCCTCTCCCCTTCCCTTTGTGGCTGTTTGCTTAATCCTTATCATCAGCCATAACATTAAGACCACCTGCCTGGTCCCCCTCATTCTGCTGAAAAAGCTCTGATTGTGTCTTCTGATTTGATGTGTTCTGTCCATTTTGTGCAACAGTTGGTCCACTTTGGGGCTGGACTGTCCCTTATAGTCCCACAAGTGGGAAATTTATTCTCTGCATTTAACCCATCACACGTGCACACGTGGAGCAGTGGGCAGCCGTCAACAGAGGCGCCCGGGGAACTTGCTCAAGGGTTCCTTGGCGACCTTTTGATCCCAGGGCCAATGTCCTAACCACTATGCCACCACTGCCACACAATCTACCAGTTCTCCTTCCAGCCTGATTCAACCAGTTCTCACTGCCGACCTTTTAGCCTTTTGATGTGTTGTCTTTGATTTTTCTCCCAATTAAATGTGCATTTACATTTGAAAATCTTGCATTCTGTTTTCACTGAGGTTTTGCACAGCTTCCCTGCGATTTTCAAAATAGGATGTTGTCTATAGACAAGATATAAAGTTCATATTACAGTGTAATACAAAAGAACAAGACTGAAAAAAAGGAATGAAATAGATGGATTATGGAACCACCACTTAGTTCATTATAGATGGTAGCACATGCAGGACAATAGGGGAAAACAGATTAGAGCCTGGTGTCCCAAGCTGTTATTACCCTTTCCACACTGTCAGACAATTCATTCATATGCAATCATATTTATAGCAACAATCTGACAGCAGTATTACGTTTTGGCCTGTTTCTGTTATGAGTATTAACAGCATATTTATGTTTTTAGAAATAATTTCTCGAAAGGAATTTTTTTGGAAAGGATCTCTGTCTGCAGAAACTTTTTTAAAAAAGCTTCAGTTCTTAATAATCAATTTCACCAATTACTCATTTATTACCACTGCATAGACACAAAACAGGACCTAAAAGATACACCTTTTCTCATGCAAGCAAGCAAGCCTGGTTCAACAGTGAAATGGCCTAATTCAACAGTGAGATGGTCTGGTTCAACAGTGTAATGGCCTGGTTAAACAGTGTAATAGCCTGGTTCAGCAGTGTGATGGCCTGGTTCAACAGTGTGTTGGTCTGGTTCAACAGTGTGATGGTCTGGTTCAACAGTGCAATGGCCTGGTTCAACAGTGTGATAGCCTGGTTCAACAGTGCGATGGCCTGGTTCAACAGTGTGATGGCCTGGTTCAACAGTGAAATAGCCTGGTTTAACAATGTGATGGCCTGGTTCAACAGTGAGATGGCCTGGTTCAACAGTGTGATGGTCTGGTTCAACAGTGCAATGGGCTGGTTCAACAGTGTGATAGCCTGGTTCAACAGTGAGATGGCCTGGTTCAAAAGTGTGATGGCCTGGTTCAATAATGTGATGGCCTGGTTCAACAGTGAGATGGCCTGGATCAATAGTGTGATGGCCTGGTTCAACAGTGTGATGGCCTGTTTTAAAAGCGAGATGGCCTGATTCAAAAGTGCAATGACATGGTTCAAAAGTGAGGTGGCCTGGTTCAACAGTGTGATGGCCTGTTTTAACAGTGAGATGGCCTGATTCAAAAGTGCAATGACATGGATCAAAAGTGAGGTGGCCTGGTTCAACAGTGCAATGGCCTTGGTCAGCAATGTGATGGCCTGGTTCAATAGTGAGATGGCCTGGTTCAACAGTGCGATGGCCTGGATCAACAGTGCGATGGCCTGGTTCAACAGTGTGATGGTCTGGTTCAACAGTGCAATGGCCTGGTTAAACAGTGTGATAGCCTGGTTCAGCAGTGCGATGGCCTGGTTTCATCAGTGAGATGGTCTGGTTCAACAGAGTGATGGCCTGGGTCAGCAGTGCAATGGCCTGGTTCAACCGTGCAATGGCCTGGATTAATAGTGTGATGGCCTGTTTTTTTACAGCGAGATGGCCTGATTTAACAGTGCAATGACATGGTTCAAAAGTGAGGTGGCCTGGTTCAACAGTGCGATGGCCTGGTTCAGCAATGCGATGACCTGGTTCAACAGTGTGATGGCCTGGATCAATAGTGAGATGGCCTGATTCAGCAGTGTGATGACCTGGTTCAACAGTGCGATGAGCTGGGTCAGCAGTGCATTACATTTTACGTTACATTTACATTTATTCATTTGGCTGACGCTTTTGTCCAAAGCGACTTGCAGGTACAGGAACAATCAAGCATAAATTCAGACACGACAATACGGATGTTCAAGTTACAGGGAGTTCAACTTAATCTTCTTAGTCATAAAAACAGTGCAGGTGCTACAACAGTGCATATAAGTGCTACAACATTACTACCTGAAAGAGAAACACATTTCTGCACTGTCATTAAGAGCTTATGATTAATTCTAAAACAGACAGTAGGTGTTACAGCATAGTTAACATGTACTATTCATGTATACAAGTGTTTTAGATGCTAAGGTAGTGGCGGAATAGTACAGTCTTGAGGTGTTTCTTGAAGGTGGAGAGAGTCTTCACAGTTCTGATGTGTCTGGGCAGCTCGTTCCACCAGTGAGGGAGAATGAAGAAGAAGAGTCTGGAGTGGTGTTTGACTCCTCATGGGGGTGGAATCTCCAATCGCTGTTCTCTCACTGATCTGATGGATCTGGTGGATGTGTAGGTCTGGATGAGTGTTGTCATGTAACAGGGAGCAGATCCGTTGATGATCCTGAAGACGAGCATCAGGGATTTGAATTTGATGCGCGCTGGGATGGGAAGCCAGTGTAGAGAACGTAGTAGTGGATTCCCGTGTTACGGCTGGTTGAAGATCAGCCGAGCTGCTGCATTCTGGATCTTCTGCAGTGGCTTGATTGTGGTTGTTGGTAGACCGGTCAGCAGTGAATTGCAGTAGTCCAGACGAGAACCAGGGCCTGGACTAGGAGCTGAGTGGAGTATTCTGGGAGGTATAGTCTGATCTTGCAAATGTTTTACAGGGTGAAGCTGCAGGATCTTGATGTAGCTGCGATGTGGTCCTTGAAGGTCAGCTAGTCATCAATGATCACTCCTACACTCTTAGCAGTACTGGTCGGCGTAATGACAGATTGGCCAAGTGCATGTGCGATGACCAAGTGCATGTGCGATGGCTGCCTTAACAAGAAGGCAGCCATCGCACATGCACTTGGTCATTAAATTACACATAAAACCATGGTGTAATTTCTACCTGTTCATTGTTCAGGTATTAAACAATATCTTTTATAAAATGCAGGTGACAGTGCTGGATTCTTGCATCCTTTTCCAGCCCCCAGAGTGCAGAGGAAAATATTTTTAATGTTCCTCATGCATGTGCATAATCTTCAAAATGCGTGAAGTGAATTGCTTTTACAGGAAATTCGCATTTGCTGCCCTGCATCGGCGAGGCCCTGGAACGCATGCCCAGGTCTACTTGGTTCAGCTCACTTGACCTGCAGAACAGCTATTGGCAGGTGAAGCTGGCCCTGGATGCATGATCCAAAATGGCGTTCTCGATCAGGCAGAGGTTATGGCAGTTCTGCTTCATGCCGTTTGGACTTTGCAATGCCCCTGAAAGGTTAAAGCATCTCAAGGAGAGGGTGCTCGGGAGAAGGTCTACCTGGATGACTTGTTAGTGCATGCCAAAAACTTTGAGGTATTCAGGCCAACCAGAGACTGCACCCTGATAAGTAACACTTTTTTCCGAAGGGAGGTTGTGTTTCTAGGGCGCATCATTAGCGAGAAGGGGGTAGCTACCAATCCTGCCAACTATAGTGAGGTTGCTGTACCGCCTCACACAGAAAGGAGAGGTTAGTGTCGAAGGGTGCCTCATCTTCTGGGTCAGGTTGCTGTGCCTCACTTGTCAAGAAAGGGGCCAAGGTGGTGGCCCACTCTGCCTCATCCCAGCCCCCTCGCCGAGCAATGACCTTGAACATATGGAAATACACCTCAAAGACATCCTCAGCCGTGAGCTGGGTCAGCAACTTGCATGCCTCCTTGCAATCCTCTGGGAGGTTAGTATTTGTTGCAGCAGCTCCGTGGAAGGGTTGGCAGTGTTTGCTGCCAGCGTAGCCAATTGGTCAGCCAGGAATGCTGCCAGGTTCTCGAGATTTACACTGGCCATGGCAGTTGACTGAGTTTTGGAATAATGGGCATAAAAAAAATTACAACCCCAAAAAGAGGAAAGGAAAACATGTCCTCTTTTTTTCCTCTGGACCCAGTCGGTACCAGTTTGGTTCTATGCCGGCATTCTCCACCAGAATGTCACTGAACCGGACACAGAACCGAACACCAAACAGAGTTTGGTGACGTGGGGCTAGCTCCTCACCATGGGTGCTCACCTCGAGGTTAGGTTCGCTTCAGACGTGGTGTGGTATATATATATATACACAATGGGGAAAAAAGGTATTTGGCAGCAACCGATTCTGCAAGTTGTCCCACTTAAAAAGACGAGCGAGGTCTGTAATGTTCATCATAGATTCACTTCAACTGTGAAAGACAGAATGAAGAAAAAAACTAAAAAAAAACCAAAGTCACATTGTATGATTATTTGTATAATGGTGCCGAAAATAAGTATTTGGTCAAAAACAGAAGTCTTCACAAGGTTTGCACACATTGTAGCTGGTATTTTGGCCCATTCTTTCATACAGATCTTCTCAGGACCTGTGATGTTTTTGGGCTGTCGCTGAGCAACACGGACTGTCATCTCACTCCAAAGATTCTCTATTGGATTGTCCAAAACCTTGAAATACCTTTTAAATAGCCACTCCTTCATTCCCGGGCGGTGTGTTTGGGGTCATTGTTGTGCTGGAAGATCCAGCCATATTCATCTTCAATGCTCTGAGTGATGGAAGGAGGTTTTTGCCTACAATCTCCCAATACATGGCCGCATTTATCCTTTCCTTAATACGGATCAGTCGTCCTGTCCCCTTTGCAGTAAACCTAACCTTTGTTACTGTGGTCCCAACTGTCTTCAGGTCATTTACCCCCTGTGTAGTTTTGGGCTATTTCCTCACCATTCTTAAGATTATTTGTACCCAACGAGGATTCTTTAAAAATCATACAATGTGATTTCCTGGATTTTTATCTCACAGTTGAAGTTTACCTATGATGAACATTACAGACCTCCCTCATCTTTTTAAGTGGGACAACTTTCAGAATTAGTGGCTGTCAAATAGTTTTTTTGCCCCATTGTAAGATAAATGCAAAAGCATATCTAAGAATACGCTAGTTAAGCTGAGACTGTATGTATATGTGTGTGTGTGTATGTGTGTGTGTGTGTGTGTGTGTGTGTGTGTGTGTGTGTGTGTGTGTGTGTGTGTGT
>JBBIGC010000137.1:15334109-15344815 GCA_037576955.1 Lepidarchus adonis
GTGTGTGTGTGTGGGAGAGAAGAGAGAGAGAGAGAGAGAGAGAGAGAGAGAGAGAGAGAGAGAGAGAGAGAGAGAGAGAGAGATAGTGCAAAGCTCTACATTGAGTTGTTGATAGTATGATAAAATGTGAACATATTGTATTGTGTTACAAAAGATGGAACAAAAGCAAGCAGATCCTTCCTTGTACGCAGGAAACTAATGGTTACTCACAAGTTAAATTCAAGAGGAGCTGTTCACCCCTGGCTTAGACTAATTATACCAAATATACAATATATTGATATAGAGCCATGTGAAAACGTTAGGACACCCTATAAACGTCTGTATGTTTTTGTAACATTCTTGGACATACAGATATTTAATCTAAAACGTAAAAATATTTTGAGATTCAAGTAAATAAAACTAAATTATTAAAACTGAAGAAAAGACTTTTCAAAATCTTCTGTAAAAATGCAATTTCTGTTTGGAATAAATTAAAATGTCTCAAACCAGACACAGGTGTACACAATTAGAACAAGGACTGTTATAATTAACCATTGACATAATTTTGCTACTGATATGGATTTATTCTAGCATTCAAGAATTCAGTCTTGCTCTTGGGCTGAGGACAAGTCATGCTATGCTAAAAGCCTTTCACAGGCTGCAGATACTGGTAGTGGTTTGTTCAGTTTTACAGCTCTTTCACACAGCGATGTCAATCATCCGTCTACATGTAAATTCTTCAGTATAAAATTAGCAACACTGAAATGATATTAGGCTTACCTTTCTTCAAATCAGATCCATAAACGTGACTTGCAACCTGCTTTTCTGTCGCTGATGTGGGACACACATTCATCTTGGATATTACAGATGATGCATGGAGCTTAAATTCTGCAGCGTAGCTCTTGCAATGCGGCATGATATCGGTAAGTTTAATATTTTAGCAATTTAATTGTTTATGCTCAACTATGGTATAGAGTGGTAAAGGTCTCCAGGGGTCATGTTAGATGCTTTTATTTTAAATCAGTAAATTCAGGAGCACTGTGGCTAATAACATGGGGCGAATTATCTTAGATTTTAAAAACATATATATGCATTTTCTTTGGCTTATAGAATATGGGGCAGCCTACAGTATCTTTGGGGAAATATGGTAACTAATAATACACATAGGCTAATTCTTACTTACATTGGGACATTTAGGTCGGTGCCCTCACCCTTGTCTTTAATTATCCTGCTAGGAACAAGGAATTCTACCTTGTCTTATTCGGCCGGAGAAGATGGAGGGAACAGTCACCCTCAACAGTTTTGGCTGCAAATGTGCATCTTCCACATTTGTTCTACAGACCATTACACTTGCCAATATGTGGAATGGTACAATTTCCTATATGCCTCATTGGATCTTCTCTAGCTTCTCTAGCTCAAGTTAAGTAGATGACAAGCACAGTGGGATCTGGGATTCTACCATCATCTTCATTCAGAAGCACAGACATATGACTGAACTCTATTTGTTTATCTGTGTCTATATCTTCCTCCTCTTCTGACTGAGCAGAATCAACATCACCTCTGAGTCCAACTGCATTGTTGTTCTCATCTTCTTAACCACACTTTTAAACACTTTAAAAGCTTTGATGAAGTTGGAGGCATTGTCAGTTGTTGTTTGTGATTCTTGCCTTGAATCACAAATTCAGCATTAATGTTATTAAGGGCATTGGCCGACGGGTCAAATGTATGTGACCCTTTCAGGTGTTTCCAAGCTAAGGCGGCTGAACATCTTTTGAGATTGTCAGGGTCAATTCAATGTTCAGTAACTCCAATGAAGCCTGACCTCTGACAGACCAGCAGTCAGTGGTAGTGACAATGTGGTCCACTCTCCTGATGGCCTCAATCACTGCACTCTTCATTTGTTTGAAGCCATCTTCAGCTTTTGAGTTATGATTCACCCCTGATGTAATTTTTGCATTTGGAACAAGATCTTTGCTCAAAAATGAGAATGGTTGGAGCCCATGTACCACATTCTTTATCGCTCGGTCAATGCATTTCTGAGGCATCAGGGTCCAGGAGTCCAGTAATGTTGGCTGTTTGCTGGTGGAGGGAGTTCCACTGACCCTTTTTGCTCTTGTCAGCGCAACATATTTTTGAACGTGGTGCACATGCTTTCTCTAAAACGGAGAGAGAGAAATTTACCAAATATAACTTGAACTTGAAGTCACTCACACAAGCAGTGTATTATAACTTTCCTAAATTTGCTTAAGTTGGCTACATAAAAGTAGGGCACAAATTATTCCGAACATTTGGTACACCCTGTTGCCATGCTATTGACACCACATGTTAGTTTAATTTTCAATCAATTTACAATCCTAAAAATACATTAGAAATATGACAATAACTAACCAAGTCCAAGACTCAGTTTAGCTCTTTAACAAGGATTTGCTAATGTTACACACCAACAATAGTTTAAAAAAAAAAGTACAGGTTAATGTTCATGTATTTTAGATTTAATAGTAATTACATTAACATGAAGCATTCCCGGCATTCATGACTATTATAGCAATTGTTTAATTGTATAGCAATTACACAATAAAACATTACACAATAAAACTGTAAAGGTCTGTTCCTTTGGTGGTCACGAGGGCACCCTCTCCCCTTCCTTACCTCCCTTTCCCCAGCTTTATTTCCTGCTCCCCTGATCTTCCACTTGGTCTTTTCTTCTTTTGTCCTGGTTCCCAGCCTCACCTGCGTCTATGTCATGTTTTTCCTATTACAAGCATGTGGTGCGTTGTCTCAGTCAGAAAACCTTGTTTTACAGCTGAATAACTATTTTATTGTTCATTGTTAACCTAAATTTACAAAGCCCAAGTTAATATTAGTGATTCAAATGCCCTAACCAGCCTATCACCAAGAGAAAAAAAAAGTTACAAACCTATATTGTTAGCTTCATGAGGAAAAAAAACTTGGAATCTGCCCTGCCTGCGGTCTCCTCCCTACATCACCCAGTTGTTCCGAAACACTCATTCAATGCATACATCCAACACCAATTAAGGAGCAATAGTCCATAATTCATAAGATTTAGATTTTTTTCAGATTATTATGACAAAAAAAACACTATGTATGTTGTGTCATATTGCACACACCATGTGAGTACAATATTTCACCTGTTATGACTTTACAAGTTATTTGAACAAATGCACCCCCCCACACACACACATGCACAAGATCTTACATGCAGTCCTGTTTATTTTTCCCAAGCATGTGCAACAATGTGCCTCATTTTGCAGCCCTGGTGTAAGTATGTGTGTGCATAGAGATAGCTGTCCTCTACTAGCATTGCCCTTCAGCTTATAACTGCTGTCAATCGTGTGTGTGCATTTCAATGTGTTTCGCTGAACCAGCCGTGGATTATCTGTTTTCCCCATTGCTTACAGCTGTTTTATTGGCTGCAGGGTTATCATACCTGGCTCTCTGCACACTGGTGTTCTGGGTGTTATAATATGCTTTTTTGTTTTACTAAAAACATACAAATCATGCTAATGTATGCTTGCAAGAAGACAATACTTTTAGAGGTAGTTCTATTGACTGATCCGAACACACAATTAATCAGATTCTCATGTACTGCAAAACCCAAAACAGGTCGATTAGAGAGGTCGAAGCCCTCAGGGGCTAACTAACCTGTATGGGTGAATTCACAATTGCACTACTGTTCATGTCCTACTGATTTTACATTTACAAATAAGAATGTAAAACAGAAGTAAAACATTTTAAACATGAGTAATTTGTCCTTCAAGGAAGGAGTATAAGTATACACACACACATAGTGAATTTAATTGAACCCCTCTCTGTGAAAGAACTGCTGCTACTTGTATGAGTGAGACTGAGCCTAGTGTCTCTGCTGCTGCTTGACTTATTTTACTGTTTTATTATTTTAGATTACTGCATTCCAGAGTTGTATTTGTATTTTTGTATTTTGTATTGATTATTGCACTGTTGAGGCTGGGGAGAAACATAATTTTGTTACAGCTTGTGTATTTCGGTAAATACCATGCAAAATGGCAATAAACGTTCTTGAATATACTATATTAAGTGTGTTTTAGACAAATGACTTAAAGTATTATTAAGTGTCCTGGGGAGTGCCATTGACCATTGCGGCGCAATTGAACTTTTTAGCCATTGTCAGAAAAGAAAAAATATAATAAAATGTGTCATTATCAGTGATTGGTGGTTCTTTTGGATTTAAATTGATTTTAAGAAGTAACATTTTAAAAGGCTAAATGGTTTAAAAATGCTTTCTGAAAATGATGCCATGGAAGACCAATGCTTCATTCCCTAAAGATCGTTTTAATTGGCGTTTTCTTAAAATAAACCTTTTTGTAAATGATATGCGTGAGTTTAAAATTTCTTGGAAAATCATTACATTGGTAAAGAACATTGTTTATAACTATGAAATGTTCTTTCAATTTACATGTCTCATTTTTTACAAAAATGTTTTTAAAAAGTTTTTTTAAAGCTCTATAACGGTTCTTCTGTGGCTTTTGTTAATTAACCCTTTGTGACACTGGAGGTTTATTATTATTATTATTATTTAAATGATCTAGACATTTAGTTCATTGTCAGAATAAGTCTTGAGACTTCAAATATCAGTAAATGCGTTGGCAACCACTAAATTACAAATACTGTATGTTTTGCAGAATTGCTTTGATATGGCTTCCTGTAAGGTTGCCTTGGATGGGACAGAGCTGTGGCAGGAATAGAATTAGTGTTACTCAGTGTGGGAGAGAAGTATCCTAGAGCTCTGGTATTCAATAAACTGTCCTAATTTACTACTTTTCTTATCTCTTTTTCTTAGACTCACATATCTATTTCTTTTTCAAATGTCAGGGAGAGAAAGAAAGAGGAAGAAATATGGATGACAGCAGACACAAGGGCTGGAACCAGTTTAAGAACATAGTGGAGTTTGTTCCTCATTATTAGATAGAAATCATTTGATCAATTCAATCACCTGACCTGAGCCCTGCATGAGTTCATTATGAAATTCCAGTCCATGTGTGCTTTCAGGGAGACTGCTGGTAAAATCATATTTGGTTGCTCCTGTGGTAATACATCATGTCTTGGCTTATATCTTAAAGAGGTCTAGATCCCAGAGGTTTTAGTGTTTAGTGCTAAAAAAACTGCTGAAAGAAATTATGGATTTAGAAATATAAACAGTCAGGTTCCACTAAGCAAGATTCATGAGCATAAGTGTTTTTTTTTTATTATTCTTATTATTTTGAAAGTCACTTTGCCAGAGAAAAGCACAGTAAAATGCTCATTTTTATAAAGACTAAATCATTTTTATTTTTTATGCATCATTTGTACATCTTCAAAGCATGTTTGTCTGTATGATGAAAGTTTTGGACTTCATTTATCAAGATGAGAGAAGCAGCCATTGTTGTAATGAGCACTTTGAGTGAGCTAATAAAAGATAAGAGCAGTAGCCATGCCGGTGCTGGACAGCCTGTTACCTGGCCAGGCTTGGAGATGGGCATCCCCAGGCCTGTGGAGGTAATGAAGATCAATAGAACAGAAGATGAGTGCAGGCTGTGATCCAGGAACTGTCTCGCAGTCACAGGCCAAGGCGCTATCGATCGCACCTGCCCTACCACCATCTGAGAAAGGGATTTCTGGATAGTGTCACTAGAATTGTATGAAAATGCTATGTCCCCACCCACCATCCCATCATTAGAGAATAAATAAATAATTTAACACATTTCTAAATGAATGAATAAATAAATAAATAAATAAATAACTACAAGCAAAATAAATTCCTGTGACTGTGTGCTCTGATACACTCCCATAGCCTAACAAATGTTGACTGATGCACCTTTTGCTGATTACAGTCTGGAGTTTCATTTTTAGCATGGAGAACTCAATATCTGTTTTTCCCAAAAACAATTGGATACGTGGACTCATCTGACCTTAACACACAGTACCACATTCTTTTAGTTCATTTTAGAAGAGTTTGGCTCCATATAATTGCATAGAATTGATTTACAGCTTTTTGTTTATGTAGTATCAGGATTAATTTCTTGATGCAACAGCAGACTGTGTTAAGTAATAAAGCTTTAATTCTCAGTCATTCCTTTTGAGGGCTCGAAAGTCATGCACATTTGTCATCAGTCATCAGTGGTTTCTCAAATAGTCCCACAATCCCACTGGGTTCTTTAAAATGCTGTACTATAGACCTAAACTTTCCTTAGATTGAGTAATCTTTCCAATCTCTTTTTGAACTGACTGACAGTTCACTCAACTACTTTGGCACAGAAGGTATGTTGAGGTATGACACAACTTTGCTTGTAATTATTGAGCTTACTGAGATTTTTAGACATTTCTTTTACACCCAATCATGGTTTTGTTTTTGTTGAACAGACAATATTTTGCACCCTAATTATAATTATATTTTCTAGGTTATACAGCTTTTTTGGTTATGTAACCACTTTCAGATTTCCTCATTATCCTGAACATGTCTAAATCTTTTAATAGTTTGGCTAAAACGTATCAAACTTTGAAGAGTAGGCTACTAACATCATATTAATATCTTTTTATATATGTGTCTCTGACCTCTTAGCTTAGTGCTCTTATTAATATCTTATATGTAATAAAATTGAACGTAAAGTATCTGTATGTTTACATGTTTTTGAGCCAATACAGTGCAGCACTTTCACAAAACAGGACAAAGTTGACTATGCAACATGCTCTTGGTTCTATACCATTTTTTGAAGTTAATATTAATAGATATAGAGGTGCTGGAGTAAGAATGCGGAGTAGGCTGTTGTGGATGGCCATGTGGATGAATTGGCTTAGACAGGAGCTTGTGGTTTGTCTGGTGAGGCATCTTCTCCATGGCTGGAAGGGCAAAGAAGCACAAAAGTGGAAGTGGCACATCCTCAAAGCTGCTGGAATCAGGGGGATCCGTGAGGGTGTTTTGGTGAAGATTGTTCTTTGAGCATGGGCGAGCAGCCCTAGAGATCAAGCAAAGATCTGTACTGCACAAAGCAAGCAAACTGAAAATGCACTTTGTTTAAAGAACACTTACATAAATGTAAAGTTTCCCTCCATCTTTTCCAACTGGTTATCCTTCCGTGTCATTAAGAGGTCAAAGCCGCAATGCATAAAAAATGTAAAGACATTTCAAAGTCCATCAGTCACTATATGTTTTACATTTCATTTAAACCAAACGCTTCAATATTTCAGCGCTGCAGTCTGTCTCTTTCACTCTATATTTATGTCCATCCTAACCTTTCTGCATTCAAAATGAAGAGTTAATGAGACTACGGCTACAGTGGAGGAAATCATTTTTTGACCACTGACTGATTTTGTAAGTTTGCCCATTGACAAAGAAATGAACAGTCTATAATTTATCATTAAGAAAATCCATAAAATTACATTATATAAAATATATAAATTGATTTGCATTTCATTGAGTAAATAAAGTATTTGATCCTCTAGCAAAACAAGACTTAAAATTTGGTGGCAAAACTCTTGTTGGCATCACAGAGGTCAGAAGTTTCTTGTAGTGGATGACCAGGTTTGTGCACATACACATAGCAGGAGGAATTTTGGTCCACTCCTCTTTGCTGATCAGCTCTAAATCATTAAGGTTTTAAAGCTGTTGCTTGGCAACTCTAAGTTTCAGTTGCCTCCACAGGTTTTCTACAGGTTTTCTATGGGCTAGGCAACTCCATGACCTTAATGTGCTTCTTCTTGAGCCACTCTTTTGATGCCTTGGCTGTTTGCTTTGGGTCATTGTCATACTGGAAGACCCAAAATGGCCCCTCTTCTCTTTGCCAGTTAAGGGCTGGGCATAAGTAAGTGAACCCCAGGGCAGGGCATAAGTAAGTGAACCACAGGGCTGGGCATAAGTAAGTGAACCCCAAGAGGTGGGAGTAAGTAAGTGAAACCCAGGCCTGGACATAAGTAAGTGATCCCCGGGGCTGGGCATATGAAAGTGAACTCCTGTGTTGGGTGTAAGTAAGTGAACCCCAGGGCTGGGCGTAAATAAGTGAACCCAGACTGACACACACACATACACCACACACAATTAACTCTGTTAATGCTAATCTCATATCTAAACCATTTACTGTTGGTGACACATTTTGCATTTTCTCTGCGGATATATGCTAGTTTATTATATCTTTTCATGGGACAACACTGATTAAATGACACTTTGTTACAATGTAAAGTAGTCAGTGTACAGCTTGTATAACAGTGTAAATTTACTGTCCCCTCAAAATAACTTAACACATAGTCATTCATGTCTAAACCACTGGCAACAAAAATGAGTACACCCATAAGTGAAAATGTCCAAATTGTGCTCAATCTGTTAATATTTTGTGTTACCATCATTATTTTCCAGCAACGTGTTAACTCTCCTCACTAGAGCTTCACAGGTTCTTCAGACTACAGGACATGGTTCCAGTAATCCATGTCCTTAGTTTGCTTGTTTTCAGCAAACCCTTTTGCAGGCTTTAGTGTGCATTATCTTTAGAGGCTTCCTTCTAGGACGACAGCCATGCAGACCAATTTGACAGATGTGTGCTGCATACGGTCTGAGCACAGACAGGCTGACCACCCCCCCCCCAAAACTACAACCTCTGCAGCAATGCTGCCAGCACTCATACTGCCGTTGTCATATTCTTTGGCCGTCTCATATGTATGGCTTTTAGTCATTCCATAGCATCTCTCTTGGGTTGAGGTTTGGGATTTTGTTTTTCTGAAGCCATTCTGTTGTGTACTTACTCCTGTGTTTTGTTTCATTGTTCTGTTGCATTACTGAAACTGTTGTACAGTTTCAGCTGATGTACAGACATCCTCACACTATTCTAAAGATTTTTATTACACACATGGGAATTCATCTTCCCCTCAAGCTGGTTAGGCCCTGGTGCAGCAAAGCAGGTCCAAATCATAAAGTTTTCCCCTTCATACTTTAAGGTTGGGATAATGTTTTCATGATGATATGCAGTGCTCTTTTTACACCAGATGTCGTTCTTGGTGTTTGTCCCAAATTGTTCAGTCTTAGTTTCATCATTCCACAAAACATTTTGCCAATGCAGCTGTGGAGTGCCAACATGCTCTTTTGCAAATTTCTGCAATAGACACCCTGCTTAAACAATGTTTTACATACTGTAGATTCATGAACACAAGCTTAGCCAGTTCTAAAAATTCCTCAAGGTTTGTTCTTAACCTTACTGATGAGTGTTCATTGTGAACTTGGGCTTATTTTGACTTTTACTATATGTGTGTATACTTCAGAGTTTAGAAGATCCAAAGTATTCTTAAACTCTCTCTTTCATCAGTCTTTCTTTCCTCATATTGCTGAAATTCTCTCTCTGAAAGTCTCTATACAGCAACCAAAATCATTGCCAAGTGGAAGAATTGCCAAGTGAAACATCATTGGTTATAATGATTCTGCACTATATATTCTTTACCTTGCCTCATTAGATAAGGATGATGAGGTCAGCAGATAGCTAATAGCCGACCACGCTCCATCAGTAATATTCACACATACAGAATTTATTACTTGTGTTCTACATTGGCATGCAATGCTGTTGTGCAACAACACTGCAATTTTCTATAAGACCACTAATGAAAATCAGCATTTTGCTAGCAGCTTATCAGACAATGAAAGGCTACTTATAAAGTGAAGTATGTGTTCTGTCTGTAACTTATGTAATGGCTTATATAATAGGCAGATTGCCAAGATTTTTTTATTTATATTTTATATACTTGGTTCTTGGTGTAAACATGATTAAAATGTTGACGTGTTTGCAATGTTTTTGTTGTTGTTATTGTTTTGTTTAGTTTCACATTGTATTTCATTCAGACTGTCCTTGTAAATAACTGCTGCAGCTTTCAGCTGTCCTTGTAATTAACTACAGCTCTATGTGCTGTCACATATTCTGCACAGGTCCATACATGTGGAAATAATGTGAATATTCCTGTTTTCTTCTGTACATGTGTACATTTCTCCAGGTTTTAGAATTTGTTAATTTATGAATATTACAATAAGTCATAACAGTGTAAACAGGCTGCACTGTCAAACATCATACATCTCTTGCAAAACCAAATACATGTACTAGACATAAGTAGAACATAATATTTTACTAGAAATTTTGTTGATTGTTTTGTTCTGTAATGGGTAATTGGTGAGAATCAGTAATTTAATTATAAAAACTGAGGAAAATGTCTGTTTGTTGCATATAAACTCCCCCAAAAAAGGGCTATCATGATTGGAATAATGAAACATATGAAATGCATTTTTACGGTAAGAATAAAATGTTACAAATTTTTAAAATGTACTTTAAGAAATTTTAAAAATAAATAAAACCGCACGAAATGCTAAGAAGCTTTGCCCTCAATGCATCAATAGACAACACTATGCAGGATTGTGTGTGCAGCATCATACAGATACAGGTCTGTGCAGGGTTTTTCTATAAGGAAAAAAAAGTAATGCTACATCAATGTGTAAAGAAAGCTAACACTCCAGATTGAACATAACACTGAAACCATATCATAGTGCAGTAAGTTTTTTTTTGTTTGTTTTTTGTTTTTTTTAGAAAAATCATATAAATAAAATAAAAACATTACTCAATGCAACCTTTAACATCTCTGTGTGATATCACAGCTTACATTTACAGCATTTGGCAGACGCTCTTATCCAGAGCGACGTACATGGTGAGCAGTTGGGGGTTAGGTGCCTT
>JBBIGC010000137.1:15373069-15385386 GCA_037576955.1 Lepidarchus adonis
TGTTTATCAGTACATTGCAGAAAATAATGAACTTTATCACAATATGCTAATTTTTTGAGAAGGACCTGTACATACCTTGAAATCCACCATGGACGACCTCAAGAGACGCTGGCTGAAGGTTTTGGAATGGCCATCACAGTGCCCTGATTTAAACATCTTCGAAAATTTGTGGGTAGATCTTAAAAGAGCTGTGCATGCAATACGACCAAAGAATATTACAGAACTAGAAGCCTTTTGCAAGAAGAATGGGAGAAAATCCCAAGTACATGAACTGAAATACTTTTGGCTCTAAAAAGCGTTTGCAAGCTGTGATACAGTATCTGCCAGAAGAGGTGTTAAGTACTCATTATGAAGGGTGCCCAAACTTTAGCACAGTGCCATAATGTTTTTATTTTTATTCAGGTTATGGCAGAAAAATAACTATGAGTCAATACAAAATATTGTGTATTTTTTCATGTCCTAAAAAGACTGTGTTAACATCTTTTCAATTAAAAATCAGCAGAAACTGGAGATTTGGCTTAATAACATGCACCTAACTTGACACAAATGGGTTTGAATGGCTGTTAAAGGAACCATCTTCACCTGTGATCTGTTTGCTTGTAATTAGTCGGTCTGTATAAAAGGTCAATGAGTTTCTGGACTCCTGACAGACCCTTACATCTTTCATCCAGTGCTTTCATGGGGAAAGCAAATGAATTGTCAAAGGATCTGTGGGAAAAGGTAGTTGAACTCTATAAAACAAGAAATGGATTTAAGAAAAGGAATTGAGAATGCCAATCAGCAGTGTTCAAACTGAACTGAAGTGGAAAATTAGGAGAAACTAAACCATGGTCAAGTAGACCAACTAAAATTTCAGTCACAACTGTGAGAAAAAATTGTTTGCCACAAAATCCCCTTTACAATCTGCCAAACAACACAGAGACCAGCTTCAAACCCTCTGGCACAAAGTCATTTGGAGTCATGAAACTAAAATTGAACTTTTTGGCCACAGCCAGGAGTCAACAAGGCCTATAATGAAAGGTGCACTATTCCTACTGTGAAACATGATGGTTGCTTGCTAAAGTTATGGGAATGTGTGAGCTACAAAGGCACAGGAAATATCAGTCTCCTGTTCATGCAAGATGCCCAAGAATTTAAAGGAACTGGAGGCTTATTGCAAGCAAGAAAGGGCAGCTTTATCGTCTGAGGAGATAAAGAGCCTCATCCACGTAATCGTATGCAAAAGTCTGGGCACCTCTTGATAAATAACCGATTTTGGTGATTTTGTAATTGAAAAGTTTTATAATGGTTTTATTATTATTTTTTGTTCAATTTATGGCATAAAAAGTAACTATGCTTCATTTGCTGCTAATTTGACTCACCGGCGTTGCTACTTCTTCTCTCCTCTGGGTGGCGCTGCCGGACTGAGTGCAAGACTTGGGTGAAAGCTGAAGAGGCTTCCCACCAGTTAGATAACAGAGAACGTTTGGTTGAGAGATGCCCCAGACACATTGAAATCTAAAGTCTGACTCTGGCTTTTAGAACATTGATGGAACAGAGCGTGGATAATTTTGGGACGGCCGCATCTCTTTCCCGTTTAATAGCAATGGATGGTGCTACAATGGAACACTTTCAACATGAGTAAACACACATCGCTGGAAAGCTTCTTTGAAAAAGGGGGAAAAGATTTAGTAATCCAAGCGTGCAAAACTGCATGTCCCTGCAAATATCTAGCGTTTGCTGAAAGTGTCCTCAATAATACATTAGATCAGAAAGAAGTGTAAAACTCCATAATTTGTTTGGCATACATAGTGTTAACACTAGCTGGCTGGAGGAAGGTGTGTTTCGTGGGGAACAATGTATTGTGGACTATGTAATGTCTGGTGCACGAAAATAGTTGGAAAAGAGTTGCTTTCTGGGAATTGTAGTTCGGTTGTTAGCATGACGCTAGGGCAACTTGCCAAGTGACAAAGGGGAACAGAAGTGAAGCCTTGAAGCTGAAGTAGAAGTTTCCTTGTGCTTCTGACCACGGTCGCAAAGCAAATACAGGAAAGGTGACAATAGCATTGCTGTTACTTATGTATATTAATAACTCGTTGTGTTTCTGTGATGTATCGCTATGTCATTGTCGTGCGATATATCAAAAGTCTGAATAGCTGTTTTGCGATATTATCGTTATCGTGGGCCATGTTTCACGTATCATATCATATTGTGAGCTACTTCAATTCCCACCCATACAGTTCATAATGGTATTAAAGCCACAGTACGAAAAACAGCCTGTTTAATTGTAGGCCATTGTAGTCACAAAGAATTATGATTTGCTTTAGAAGTAGAAGGATTCACAATGATGTAGGGATTATATCGGTATTGATGGGTATTTGTTAAAAAATATATTGGCATCGGACAGAAAATAAGATCTGTGGGATTGATTAGATGCCACTGGAAGGCTGTGTCGAAATATTTATCTTTTATTCTTTTGTAAGTCTTCATAAATAAAATATGCTCAGCCATCTTGATTTCATCAGTTTTTTTTTAATAATAACATTGTTCTGCAATTCCCATATTTGCATGCTGCTAAAACGATAATGATATGTATGTTATCAGCCTTCTCTAGTCATGACTCAGTCTGACACACAAGAGAAAGACAGGCCTTGACCTCGCTCTGTTCAAAACAATCTATTTTAATATCACTTCATTAGGAACTTCAAGAGTCCAGAATCAAATATGCTCTGAAAACATCCTATTTAGGTCTCGAAAAACATCATTGTCATATTTCCGTTCTGCTCCATGGCTCCTGGTTCAGATTTTGTTTGTCTTAAGTGGTTGATTAGGATTTTGACCATTTTTTCCAGGCAGCTAGATTCTGATGTAAGTGTTCTTCCATCCCAGCTGGGACAAGGAGGAGCAGGTGTGATAAGATCCAGCTGTGTAGCACCTCTGCCTGAGGCTTGTAAGGTTGCTGGCTTGTAAAAACCAGAGGGTCAGTGTTGACGTACAAATATTATTGATGTGTGCGCACTGGACCTCGGCTACAGCTGAATGGACAGGGTGGGATAATATGGTTTGTGTTGGGAGAGAGAACAGGTATAAGGATACACAGGGCGCTTGGCACAGGAAAGGTGGATTGTATCGCAATATGAACGCGGCTCTATTGTTCCTGAGCAATGGGAAGAGGGAGAGACGCCACTGGCCACCTCTGGCTCCTTAAGCCAGGATGTGTACCGACCTACTGCACAATGCCGGCAAGATTATTCACTACCAAGATTCCCATCAGCCACAGAAACAATGGAACGCCGCTCTGAATCCTCCCCTTTCCCATGAGCCGCGTAGTATGGTTCCCACAACTTGCTTCCACTGTCCCGCTTTGAACTCCATGGCTTTCATTTCTCTTAAGAGAACCCCCTTTGACCCACTGAAGTTGCAGATTGAGAATAGAGCTTCAGAGGAAATAAAGCTAAGAGAAGTCATGTTCATACATGGACACATAGTTCTAAGAAAACCATTTCCATTTCCATTTCATGGAAAGCCATCTCTGATGTAACATTAAGTAAAAAATTATTTAAATGTACATTTGCATAGAAATTAATCTGCAAATCAACAATATTTGGATTCTTTATTTTTACATACACACTGATCAGCCGTAAAATTAACACCACTGACTGACTGACACCATCTGTCAGGGGGTTGGGCTATACAGTATTTGGCAAGGCAAGTGATCAGTCAGTTGTTGAAATCGATGTGTTGGAAGCAAGGAAAATGGGTGAGTGTAAGCATCCTAGTCACTTTGACAAAGATATATTATGATGGCTAGATGACTGAGTCAGATGATCTCCAAAACATCAGGCCCTATGGATTGTTGCAGGAATGCCTCAGTTAGTATCTACCAAAAGTTATTAAAGAAAGGATAACTAGTGGGATTTGGGCACCTATAATCATTTAAGCATATCAGATGCACATGTTACTATTGGCTTTTATAGAAAGAGCACCAGAGTCTGAGCTGTTTCAGCAGCATGAGGGGGACCTACTAAATGTTAGGCAGGTGGTCGGGATAGTAAGTGCAGTCCCAATCAAAAATTTCAAACTTTTGTTATGTTTAAGACAAAATTGCAAGGTTGGATCTTAACAAGGTTGCAAGGAGAGCTTCAACGTGCTAAGGGAATGAGACAAAACATTTTTTTATCATGCCATTTGTTGACAACAACGCTTAAATTGAAACAGGCTGCTTTCAGGCAGCTAAACAAAAGTTTAGGACCACAACTCCAAAATTAATTGCGGCATGCTTGATGCAAACATTTCCACGAGGTGAGTGGGAGCATTTCCCTGTGTCTGTGTCTTTCATCTACTGTCTGGAACTGTTGTCCATTTTTGTAAACATCCCTTGCCATCCATCCCCAAAGGTTCTCAGTTGTATTTTATTTGATATGTATCCTCTTTTCTCACAACCTCTTCCATCTAAGCACTTTGATGAAGTGGCCATGACATTTGGGCAGCACTATGGTGGACTTCATCAGAAACAATATAACAATACCTACCACTACTCCATTGTCAGGGTGAACAATCTTCTGGGCCAATCCCTGGAGAGAGCAAGAGTGGAATCAGGAAGCAGATACAAACCCATTTCCTCCCGGCTGTCTAAATTAAGGTCTCAGCCAAGTACTTTTGTCAATTACAGACGAATGGAAGTGGCCCATGAACTAGGAACTCATATCTTTGATCAAGATGCTGTCATTAATAAACTTCAGTTGCCTTCAGCAAAGAAAGTGTATTGTTGTGCTCTAGATAGCCAGCTTATGATCTGTGTGTATTTCGGGGAAAAAAATACTGCTCATAATATCTTTCTGATCATCTAAAGAATTGCTCTAAAGAACTTTAGGAGCTATTAAGAGACTAACAAGATAGGAATGTTTTTTGTAACATTCTTGGACATATGGATATTTAATCTCAATTTTACCAATACTGGAAGATTCAAGTAATACAACTAAACTTTTTATCTTCTGAAAAATATAATTCTACAAAAATGCAATTTCTGGTGAAGCATAAATTAGGACACCCCCACCTTTATTCCCAAATAAAACAGCTAAAATCAAACACAGGTGTAGCACATCACTGATTAGAACATTGAGTATTTTTGCTATTTAAACTTTAAACTTTTTTTTTAATTTGCTCCTGACTGTTGAGGTGAGAGTGAAGACCATTTTGTTGAGCTCTGGCAGTGCTCATCCTGTTCGTCCTTGAACAAAGGAGCAGATACTGGTCCTGCTGATGGGATAAGGACCTTCTACAGCTCTGTCCAGTTCTCCTAAAGCCTGTCTCCTGGAATCTCCTCCATGCTTGTGAGACTCTGCAGCAAACTTTCTGGAGGAGTTGGACAACCTCTGCAGCTTCTGTAGGGTCCAGGTATCGCCTCATGCTATCAGTAGTGAATATGAATTACCTATGAAAGTGTTTCATTTCTGATGAATGCACATTAATTTAAAAGGACAGGCACCATGTTATTTTAGGCATCTGCCTGAAATAAACTCCATTGTGGCATTGTGTGTTCTCTCCTTTGTTGTGGCTGTAAGCTATAGCTGGGGAAAAGATGTTTTCATCACATTAGCTGGCAGGAAGTTAAGTGTTTTGCCAAGTACACATTGTCACCTTTGCCACAACTGGAAGATTTATTGTCAAAAATAAAATTGCCAAAACGGGGTCTGTCAAGCAATGCCATAGAGGAGCCATTTAACATGCTCTATAGAACCGTTTCTGTATTCATTTAAAGAACCTGTTAAGAATTAAAAAATAATTAAGTCCAGTGATTTCTTTCTGTATAACCATACATCTATCTAAAAAAAAACAAATATTTAATTGAACTGATGTTTGGAAGGAAAACGATGCAGCCTACAAATCTCACCTTTTACAAATGTTGATCTCATCCTTCTTTTTCTTGTGACAAAGTTCTTGTAATCCACTGTGATCTCTTCTCTTCCCGGTTCCTCACTTCTGTCTCTCAGTTCAACTTCCCTTTATCAAGGTTGGGTACAACCATGTGCAGCTGTTCAGAACACTAGCCCAAGTTTTCCAGTTTTTTTCTCCTCTTTCAGTCATTAAGCTTCTTCTCATACTATGACCATATGTTGAAAGTGGCAATCAAACTAACAAAGGGAGATTTTCTAAAAGAGCACTGGTCAAGAGAGACAATGCCAACAAAACCCAGAGCATGTCTGGACAGAAAGCACTTACATATCCCTTAATAAAATCCATTGTTAAATCCCACTTAGCTTAGGTATATACTATTTTATGGAGGCTACTTGGTTATTATTTTCTGACTGGATGACTTTATGAGTGTTCATGCAGAGGCTAGCAAGGAAGTTCATCAGCAATGAGTGGGACAAAGTCAGGATACAGGAAACGACATGACACAGGGGCAGCTCACTCTTCCTGCTATGACTATACAAATGGCCGAAAGAGAAGTGGCCGTGTTGGGTACTCCACATAGAATGCCACTCTTAGTGATAGAATGGGTTTGTTTTTAAGTATCTGTACTGAGCTTTTGATACCTGTGTGAAAACTGATTCGCATAACACTTTTACAAGTGTGAAGCTGTCCAAGTATAATAAGAAAAGACATTTCTGGCCATGATGCAAGCCCATTAAATCACAGGTGGCAAAAAAAAACTAGGTCCAGCTTTATGCAGCTCTAAATGATAGAGCTTCAATATTTCATACATACACAGGCTTTGTACTGAGGAAAGCTAATGGCTGGTTTTGTGAAAACAAAAGGAAAAGGCGTTAGACCCTCACACCTTCTCTGAAACAGAGCTCAGGGGATTGACGCAGCAAGCAGCTCTCCCAGGCTCTGTCCATCTTTTTGCTTGGCAGCCGAGGGAAACTAAATGGGTCTGCTTTCACCAGCTGCTCGATGACCCGCACATCTTGCAGGGCACCTCTGAAGCTCTGTTCTGGCCAGAGATAACAGGATAAACTCAGATCACGGCCAACCACAGTAGAGTGCGCCACGCGCTGGGCAAAGACTCCAGGTTAAGCTTGGCAGCATCACAGCACACAGCTCATTAATCTTTCAAAGAGGGGAACCCAGCAGTGCTGGTTTCTCCCCCTAATAAAACACACAATCTGCGTGCCAGCAAATACATACCCTATAATGGAAAAAAAAACTTTTGTTGAAGAGTATTGTGCTGAAAGACGTCAATGTTCTGTTTTCTTCCTTCTTTCTATTTGCTGATTATTGTTTTGATTTGATCTTTGAGGTCAGACGGTACAAAACTGAATGTTTAGAAGAAGCTGTCCCACCTAGTAAATTACCCATCATTTCCATTTCCTGACACAGATAACAGCTTATCACTGCAGAGATGGTTCAGTAAGTTATTGGAAATGGCTTAAAAGAATGTCAAGGACATACAAAGTCACACAAAAATACTAGAGTCTAAGACATTTTAAAACATATCTGACTTTTCTGACAAAGTAATCATTTTGACTTTCGAAAACAGAACATTTTATTACCTTTGTTAGCCTCCCCATTACATTTCCCATAGAATGATGACTCTGAATCACATGTTTATCTAGAGATAATTTGGTGAAATGACCGGTTGAATAACCAGAAGTGAACTGTTAAAATATAGCTGGGAGGCTGAATAGCTTTGGTTGTCTTTGTTTGGATTTAGCTTCTCAGAAATCTCAAAAACATCAAACACATTACTGATATGTGAAGATAAATCTGGGGCCAGATTCCCCTTAAGCTTTCCTAAGAAAAAAAACTTAATGCAAACACTGGTCACAAGAATTTTCTTCTTGATATTCTTATGACTTTCTTATAAAAATACAGCTTATTATGGAAACATGAGGTTGTCTATTATGTAGCCCATCAGTGTCATTTTACATTTTGCAGCTTAATATAAACGACGTGAGAAACGGTCTGAATTTATTTGCATCAGTCAGTTTAATGTGCTCAGTACCTGGGAACAACAGATCATAGTAAAAGAAAAAATAAGAGAAAAAATAGCAAGACTGGATAGAACATAGCCAATAGGAAAAATCTTTGGTTCATTTTACCAGCATTATTTGAAACTTAGTAGTAGTACATTTTCAGGTTTTTAGAGTAGTACATTTTAAAGTCTAGGATTAATGTCAATTAATAACATTTATTCCTGAACTTGTTCTTTAAAAAAAACTTAAGAAATAAAAAAATAAAACTGTTTTAGTATGAGGTTGAAAGCTTTTTACTTTAACTTTTTATTTTAATATGACACTGTAAATGCATTTAGCACTTTGCAGAACCCTAAATTGAAACAGCGCTAACACTGGTAGTAATTACAATCCCAACACTAACACTATTAAAAATTAACAGATAGTTTGTTCATAATTTAAACTTACAGTCACGGCACCCCTGGAATTTTCCCATAAAATGTACATTTCTCCCAGAAGACTATTGCAATTACAAATGTTTTTGGTATATACATGTTTATTTCCTTGATGTACATTGGGTCAACACAAAAAAGCAGAGGAAAAAAAGCCAAATTTGACATAATTTCCCAAAAAACTCAAAATCTGGACTGGACAAATTCATTGGCACCCTCAAATTAATATTTGGTTGCACACCGTTTGGAAAAAAAATCACTGAAACCAGTTACTTCCAATAACCATCAACAAGCTTGTTACAACTCTCAACAGGGATTTCTGACCACTCTTCTTCTGCAAACTGCACAAGGTCTTATAGATTTGAAGAGTGCCTTCTTCCAACAGGGATTTTAAGATCTCTCCATAAGTGTTTAAATGGATTTAGATTCAAACTCATTGCTGGCCACTTTAGAACCTCCCAGCACTTTGTATTCATCCATTTCTGGGGCTTTTAGATGAATATCTGGGGTCAACGTCCTGCTGACCTCTGACGCAGACGTAACTTACTGGCACTGGGCCCTACATTGCAATTGTTAGTTTTCAGATTTCATGATGCCTTGTACACAGTCAAGGCACCCAGTGCGAGAAGCAGCAAAACATCCCCAAAACATAATTGAACCTCCACCATGTTTGTCTGTAGGTACTGTGTTTTTTTTGTTTTGTAGGCCTCATTCTGTTTTCGGTCAACAGTAGATGTTGTCCCAGAAGGATTTTGGCTTCCTCATATACATTTTGGTAAACTCCAGACTGGATTTTTTTTTATGTTTCTGTGTCAGCAGTGGGATTTTCCTGGGTCTCATACTGTAGCGTTTCATTTCATTCAGATGTCGACAAGTAGTTTAAGCTGACACTGTTGCACTTTGATTCTGCAGAACAGCTTGAATTTGTTTAGAAGTTGATCAAGGCTGTTTTTCCACCATTTTGACTGTCATGCGTTGTAGTCTTTTATATATTTTTCTCTTCTGTACATGTCCAGGGAGATTAGCTACAGTACCATGTGTTGTAATCTTCTTGATTATGTTGCACACAGTGGACAAAGGAACATGAAGATCTCTGGAGATGGACTTGTAGCCTTGACATTGTTGATATTTTTCCACAATTTTTGTTCTCAACTCCTCAGACAATTCTCTGCTCTTATTTCTATCAGGTGTGATTGCTATTTTGCCAGCATCTGTTTTTTGGCACATATGAGTTTAAACGAGCTTCATGTGCTTGAAAGAAAATGACTCAAAGTTCTGAAAAGTGCCAATAATTTTGTCTAGCCCAGTTTTTTAATTTTTTTGTGAAATTATGTCAAAATTGGCTAATTTCTCTGCTTTTCTTGTGTTGATCCAATGCGCCGGGCCTCCAATATTTTCAAATATATTTGTTTTTATATTTTCAAATGAACCATTTGAATGTCAACTATATAACTAATCTTTTTATTAAATACAGTGGAGGAAATAATTACTAGGGGATTAAATACGTATTTCACTCAATGAAATGCAAATCAATTATTTTATATAATGGTGTTTTTGGAATTCTTTTCTTTTTGATATTCTATATCTCACTGTTAAAATCAGTCAGTCAGTCAGTGGGCAAACTTACAAAATCAGCAAGGGGTCAAATAATTATTTTTTCCCTTGTAAGTGTGGACACATTTATGCAGGTTAACACCTAAAATGCATTTTTTGTTGTTGTTGAATGAATGTATTTCATGTGTATGTCTTCATTTTGTCTATATATTTGCCCCCACATTTTTCTGCCTAGAAATTCAAACCCATAGCTATATAGATTCAAGGTTTTTGATCAAATGTGATGTGTGGTGACAGCCTTTAGAAGATGAGAGCAATAAGACAAGTGTTATAATGTATGAAGCTGAGCATCATAGATAATCACTGGACCTACAAAGCGGTACTCTAAACATGACAAACATTAATGAAAACAATGAAAGAAAACTTTATTAGAACTAAAGAATAAATATGAATTCCTTTTTTAAAACAATACAAAATAACTGTTAAGTACACCATTTTTTGAATTCACATATTTGGTTAGTACATACCCTCATATACACAAGTCTGATAACCAGGCAAACTGTGCATTGTAGGTTTTGTAAGGGAAGATAAGTACACATCGTCTACAGGGAGTTCAGCTGAGTTTAATATATTTTACATAAAGATAAACATAAACATTGCCATTATTTTTGCACAGGTGACATTTTTGTGTGTGATTGTGTAACATATAGCAAAATAAATAGTACTTGTACATTAAAATGTTTATTTTGTTGTCTTTTAAATATTCCACTTTAAAGAAATGTAACAAATTGTCAGGTTTTGTACACACTTTTTTGTAACTGTGTAAGACAAAGATCCTGAGACAAACTAATAAAAGTTGCCCCATGTGTAGAAAGTAAAAACAAAACACTCTGGCTGACTGGCAGAAAGTCATGCGTTTGAGTGAAAATTTTAAATCTTTATAGTGGAACATTTTCTTAATTGCTACTTTTTATTGTACCTTTATCACTGCACAGTATGCTTTCTTTGTCTATGTTCTGTGGTCATGAGCATTGCTGAAGCAGGGTGGTTAATGAGTTTTGGCTGGCTACCACCTAACCTCCCACCACCTTTACATGCTCTTGAAGGCAGTTCAGTCTGGAGTGCAGTACATTCCATACCAAGGAAATTACATTTGCCTCACAGTTAAGCACTGGGACCAAAGCAAAGGAGTTTTATCTGCCTGATGCTACAGGATCCATTCAACTGGACCAAATTAATGTTTTCAATTTGTCTTTTTTTGTCTCAGACATAATGTTTGTCTTTTAAAGGCTTCCCTTTATGGTTATTTTTACTGCTTTTTTTTGAATGCGTGTGCTTTTTTGTGTGATTTCCATGAAGTCTGTGATTGCTATTACTAATACAGTTTGAGTAGGTAGGGAGCATGTCCTCTGTTAGGTAAGGTTCCTTTTCTGGCCAGCCGAGGCCTGATTGGGCATAGCTGTCATTTCCAACGGGAAGAAAAATATGGCCCTTCTCCTCGTATGAAGGAGCCCTATCTTCTGTCAGCTCCAGTTTTGTGGGAGTCCTCTCGATTTGCCTAACTGTCCCTAGCTCCAGGTACTGGTATTTCTTCTCCAAGCAGTGGGTGATGGCCAGCTGAAGGAGGTGGACCAGCTCCAGAATGTTCAGAAACACAGAAATGATAGCAATGACCTGTGTGTAGATAGTGAAGATGGTCTTCTCAGTCGGCCGCGAGACAAAGCAATCCACAGTGTGAGGACAGGGATCTCGCTTGCATTCATACTTGGCTGGAATTACAAATCCATAAAGGAACCAAAGACCCACAATGAAGCCCACCTCGAGCACAACCTTCAGGACTATGCTTGCAGCATATGCACATAGTAGCCTCCCTTTAAGCTTTGGAGGTTCCCCCTGTTTCTTCTTCTTGCCCACCTGCTGCTCATCTTCCTCATCCTCTTCCCTTATCACTTCTAGCTTACTCTGACTGACTTTCCCATCCCTTTTCTTCCCACGCTGCTCGTCTATGTTCTCCTCTGCTTGCTTCTGGTCCTTGCGTGTTTTCAGAGCCACATAGCCAAAATAAAAAATGGTGGGTGTGGATACGAAGATGACCTGAAGAACAAAGTAGCGGAAGTGGGAGACAGGAAATGCCTTATCGTAACAAACCTCCTCACAACCAGGCTGTTTAGTGTTGCAGACAAAGTCAGACTGCTCGTCATCCCAGGCGGACTCGGCTGCAGTGCCCAAGACAAGCATGCGGAAGAGAAAGAGAACAGTGAGCCACACACGCCCCACGCTCGTCGCGTACTCCTGGCCTTCCACTAGCAGGTGCTCCAGAAAACCCCAGTCAGCTCTGGACATTATCCGCACCTGCAAAAACACACACACACACACACACACACACACACACACACACACACACACACACACACACACACACACACACACA
>JBBIGC010000137.1:15423486-15437277 GCA_037576955.1 Lepidarchus adonis
TATCTTATCTTATCTTATCTTATCTTATCTTATCTTATCTTAGGTTATCTTATCTTATCTTAGGTTATCTTATCTTATCTTATCTTATCTTATCTTATCTTATATAGTTAAATACATAACTTCAAAAAGAACTAAATGTGAGTGTAATTTGTATTGTTTAGTGTAATAAATTGCAAGTGTTTGCAACCTTGAAAGTACTAATCTTTCCCATTGGCTTCTGTCATCTATTTGCACATGTGGAACGACATGATGTTTTTCCCAGTGGCCTACATTCATACATGTGCGTACCTCCCGTATAATAACCCTTGTGATTAGCCACCTAGCTTCATTGCTCTTGGCTGCAGAAGAGAGTTATGTCTACAGCAGCTGAGTAGAACAGTAACCACTGAACTTAATTACATAAATCTAATCTCTAACCTAACTTTATAATACTGTGTTGCTCCTTTTACTTTCATTAGCCCAACACAAACTATGTACATTAAGCTGAAAATAAATAAATATTTCATTTTACTCGGTCACGTCAGCACAAAAACTTTTGCTCATTAAAATAGTAAAAGCTACTACACAGTGAAGCTTCAAAAAGAGAAATTGTAAAAGTATTTGTTAATACAAAAAGACAATACTTTTTAATGTTAATTAAAAGTAGGGCGTACGCTACGTCAAGCTGGATCGTTTGCTTTTTCCCTGTACATGGGGATTTGTTTGCATAGCCATGACAACGTAGCCATGACAACGTTTCCTTCAGTAGCCGAAGCCGAAGCATCATGGGAAACGTAGGAAAGAAATAGTTATGGGGAGAATTCAAAACAGCAGAATATGAAGGAAAGTTTACTTGTTAGTTTGTTTAAAGAGAAGATCATTATAATCGCTCAGCAGCGGTTCAGTCGGGTTCGGACAGAAAAAAGGGCCCGATCAGCACTCTAGTCCAGACATGGCCCCTTATTAAAGGCCTTCACTGGCTACTTAAGCTCAAAATACCAGTATTCACATATTTCTATACCATAGTATTTCTTGTGCTTTGTGAATTTTTTTTGTTCACATTTCACGTGTTGTTTTCTTGGACTGTGTTTTAGACCTTGATTTTGTAATGGCCCTTGTAACGTCCATTTGCCCTGATTGAACTGTCAAGTGGACTTGAGATTTTGCGTCATTTAAACCCTATTAACTTGCACTTTTTTGCGCCTGATTAATCAAGACTAGCATATCTGTGGGATTTACTTAAAATATAAATTTTTTAACGGTTTAGCAGGATTTTTTGTGCCTTTGCTTGACCCTGGCTAATTTACACCCTCTTGAATGCAGCTGGCCACGCAATGCTTCATAAATAATTGCAAAAATTCATTATACCCTTTGTTCCCTGAGCAGGTATTAAGAACAAAAAAAGAATAATTACTGCAAACTTTCAAACATGCCTCGGAAAAAACAGAAAAGAAAGAACAGGCTACTGCGGATGAATTATGAACCTGAGCAAACGGAGCGCGTGGCGAATTAGGACGTCTTTTAGTCGAGGAATTGCACTGGGAATAACTGCTTCCCGCTGTGATTAGCAAATGTGTTCTCTGTTAAATGAGGTATGAAGCTCGCCCCTTTACCAACTTCTCACTGTTAAACACTCTCAATGGGGGGTCGATGTACCAGAGCGGAGCCTACAACTGGCTCTCAGACGCGAGCAATAGCAGCCGCCCACCGGTGCTGGCAGCTCGATCTGCAAGAGGAGCAGTGAATACAGAATCAGGGTCAGAGACAAGTGGCTCCTAGTTGCTGAGCTGTGATAAGTCTGCAGCACTTCAGGCTGTTCTTTTTAAGAGCCGTGCCACGCTGACCACGTCATGCCCATTTATGCCACTCAGACATTTAAGTACAAACAGTATTTGCTGTAGATTTTTATTCACATTCTCATCTCTGTTCTGCTGGAAATGGAAATGTGTACAGGTTTAGTCCTGCACGAAAAAACCTTTCTCTTAATGCGACCTGGCTTCGTGCATTTGCCCGTAATGATCAGATAGGGATGGTAGAACCTTTAAGGAAATGCACATTCCAATTCCTGGCTTCTGCTTCATTCCCTTATCTCCAAATGCAACATAAGCGAAGGAACTTCTAAGCTTTTACCTCTAATCAGCCTCTGACCAGAAACGTATTACAGCTGGATTGTTGAGGGAGAAGGCGACTTTACTTTCTGGGTTAGTTATTTAGTTTTCCATTAATGTCTGCAGGCAACTCGGAACAAGGCTTAGAGTCAGAGTGGCATTCGAAATGAAGCTGCTAAATTGCACTTTGCTGAGAGAGAAAAACAATGAATTCAGCATTAAACATTTCCAGTTGGGAAAATGTTAACTCTGTAAACACAAACCAATTTGGCCCAGTGGTGTGAGACGGCTGGTCGAACAGATACATACGATATCAGGCTCCTCTGGTCAACGCACGTCCCTGCACCATGGGGTCAATAAGATGTGGCGACAGCCATTGGAAAGCAAAAAAAAGAGGCAATTTGAGCCAATTAGTGCAGTCTTCCTCTATTTTGGCCGCAGTGGGATTACAATTAGAATGGTAAATGAGGCAGCAGATGTTGTAGCAGTCCGTCAGATGTTGGGGAATATTGGGGTGATGAGCCGGTCCACACTCGCGTCGTGGTCATCTATCGGGCAACAACTGCAGCATCAGTAATATCAACAAATATGTGATATGCAAGACAACGGTATAGGACGCAATGGATTCGGTTTTTGGTCGTAGAAATCATGCAGATCCTACACTTTTTAATTATTATTGTATTTGATTTTTTTTCCCTGAGGTCCACTTATAAAGTTTCCATGCTTTCATACACCAAAAGCCATCCCATTTCATTTTTTCATGACCATTTTTAACTTCCCTTTAACCCTTAGGCTGTTTAGTTAAGCCTGATATATGCAAATAGCCTCCTTTTAAAAAGCAGTCCAGACTAAATTCTTCAGGGATGGAAGAAAAAGAAAAACTTCAGATGCTTGGGTCCTTCAGAAGCTCCAATAACTCTGTCTATCAACATTCCTTATCAATTTAGCATGAGATACAGAACGGGGAGGGAACGATATGTTTTAAAACACGCACCTATATCAGAATTATATCACTATTTGTGGAATTTATGCTTAGATTTGATCAACATTTCAAACTGAATTTTCTACATGATCCCTATGTGGAATCAAACACCACTCTGAACACTTCTCCTTCATTCTCCCTCACTGGTGGAACGAGCTGCCCTGACACATCAGAACCGCAGAGACTCTCTCCACCTTCAAGAAACACCTCAAGACTCAACTCTTCCGTGTTCACCTCGGCATCTAAGCCCAGCAGATACACACCAGCAATCAACTGTGACAATTTCCTACTTATTGTTCTTGCTACTTGTTACACATGTTGTTAAACATGTGTAAAAAAACTATTTTTAAATTTAATTTGTATTGTTCCATTAATAGATAGCACTTAGAAAACACATCACTAACCAATATATATACATAAATCTTACCATCTCGTGTTTATCTTGTTTCATTCTCTTATCATTTATTTTATCTCTAAATGCTCTTTTTCTTTTGTCATTTTTATTTCTTATTTGTAATTCCTGCCCTTTGTATTTTTTTGTTCTGTTTTCTTTAAATCTGTATAACAAATTATATGAACTATATATATTGTAAAGCACTTTGAGCTGCATCCTGATGTATGAAAAGTGCTCTATAAATAAAGCATATTATTATTATTATTATTATTATTATTATTATTATTATTATTATTATTATTATCATTATTATTATCATTATTATTATTATTATTATTATTATTATTATTATTATTATTATTATATGTAAGTTAATGCATTAGAATTATGTTTTGCTTTTACTGATGAAGAGAAATGCTCTGTACTTCTTTTAAGCACGCTTGATAATTATTATGTAATGATAATTATAACTTAATTCGTGTGTGAAGCACTTAAAGACAGCGAAGAATGTCCTGGACTCTTTTAGCTCTACTAGACAGTAAGTTCATGTTGTTCATGCTGTAGCACTTGCCGTCTGTGATAGACTTGCTTATTATCACTTCATTATTAAGGTGGAATGTGTTATTCTCTCCTAGACACTCAGATAGTAATGTTGCCATCTGTACTGTTATAACACATGCACTGTATTCTACGACTAAGAGGAATGTGTTGAACTTCTTTACAGGTCTCACATCAGTGCTGTCATGTCTGAAATAAAGGCTTTGTTTGGTTGGACTGGCTGCACTAAATTGCCTGTGGTGTGTGTGGTTGTCTGTGTTGCACTGCGATTGGTTGGCCTCCTGTTGTGGGTGTACCCTCCCCTGGTTTGTTGTCATCTGGGATTGGCTCCAGCTTCCACGTAACCCAAAATGAATGGATTTGATGATGCTTTTAAATTTTGGTGACACAGGCTGGGCCACCGAGGCAGCATGCAATGCTTTTTTAACTAATGTTTTATGTGGAGGTAGAAATGTAAGACATTTCACTAGCTCTGTTTAAAGGCTCCACCACTCCACCCTGACAAATACACCTGAAAGTAAAAGAAGAGGCTCCTATACAACCTTGTACAAGTCAAGGCCTGCAGCTACACAGCCGGTGGATCAGCTCTATGAGAATTCAACAATGGATGGAATGTACTGCTCTGAATGATAAGCCATTCTCTGGGGTTTTGAAGGCCTGCTTGACTATCTTGAGGCACATTACACCATAGCCAGTTGTCATTATTTTCCAACTCAGCACTTCTGGAGCTGCCCAGCATAGTAGAAACTCACATGCAGAAGCTACTTGACAATAGTGTGACATTTATTAGACACTAGCAGGGAACCCGGCATTGCTCGGAAAGGATAGTACCCAGAGAAGCAGGACATTTGGAAGTTGGAATTCATGGTAACAGCAGGATTTGTAGGTAAAGGAACAAAGCAGGTGACGCTCATCCAAATAAAGGGAAAACTTAATATAAAAAGGCTCAATAGAAAACATTATTTCCAGAACGGGAAACTGATGGGGGGCGGTTACAGCTTCTTTATAGACGACGTTGGCAGTTTTTCCTGTGGGGGTGTATATGTATGTGAGCACTTGCAGGTTCGGTAATGAGAAAACGACGCAAAAAAAGCGACTGACGCAACCGGAAGTAGCACTACGGCTTCGGGAGCAGGAGATGCAGCTATGCACCAACTTTGGTCCCAATCCATGCAGCCGTATGGAAACACATAGCGAACAGACAAACAGACATCCTCTTTTATAGAAATAGATTTTCACATCTAATGTAAGACCTGTGAGTATTCTGAGGTAAACAGGACAACGGATTGACCATCTTAGTCATAGCAGATCATTATGGCTCTGATTTACGTTCCAGATCCAGATCCACCAAAACTCTCTGGCACCTTTCAAACACAACAGTAACAGCTGGCTGAGACTGGTTGGACCTTCACACCATATCACCTTAATACTAGAAGTCCCAGAGTTTTCTAACCCTCCTTTGGCCAGGACGTTGCTAACTGGCTACTCTTTTGGATACAGTTAGCATCAATTCATGTGTAAATGTGGTCATTACCTGAGAAATCTGCAGGGGAGTGGGGGGTGAATGGAATGTGTGGGAGAGGGAAGAAGTCTGTGGTGTACAAACCTCCTCTCCAAGGAAAGAAAATGCAGAGAAGACTCATCATCACGCATTCAAGAATGGACTATTCAACATACACAGCAAACTAAGCATGTTCATTGGTTCATGGTCCTCCCTGAACTAATGGCATTTATTGCAATTATCATCTTGCGAGGGCTTATCAAGGTTCCATCACTACGTAATGGAAAACTGGGAAACCCACCTGGGAAACCCACAGATCATTGGAACTAAGCCACGGAATCGCTTCCAATACATCATGTGACCCCTAAGCTTTGATGACAGGTCCACCCGCAGTGATCGAGTAAAGACGGATAAGTTCTGCAATTTCCAGTGTGTGGGGATCATTTGACACCAACTGCATCACGTCCTACAACCCTGGTCTACATATCACCATTGATGAACAGCTTTTCCCGTCAAAGTCTCGCTGCTGCTTTCCTGTAGTATATTGCAACTAAACCAGACAAGTTTGGGACCGTATAAAATCTCTGGTGACCACTGCCAGGAAGTGCTCCACCTTTCTCCAATTCAATCCAATCCAACTTTATTTGTAGAGCACTTTAAAACAACCAGATTGCTGTACTGAAGAATAAATACACACAAGAAAAACAATGGATAAGGCATAAAATATTCCAAAGAAAGAAAACTAAAATAAAAGAAGACATAACTGGAAACCACAATAATGATAATGTAAAAATAAAGGTGCCAAAGTCCAAGGAGAAAAAATTGGTATTAAGAAGAGATTTAAAAACTTGCAGGGAAGATGTTGAAACAGATTATGACACAGTTTAGAAGCTACAACAGTGAAGGCATGGTCCCTTAGGCTGTAGTAGTATTTTTTTTTTAAATCCTTAAACGTATTGGCAGCCACTGGACAGAGGATAAAATGGGGGTAATTTGCTTATTTTTATGAGTGCTGGTTAAAAAATTGTGTAGTAGCATTTTGAACCATCTGCAGATGAGCAATGGAAAAACTCATGTACAGTGTATTACAGTAATCCAGCCAAGAAGTGACAAAAGTATGGATTACTCTCTCACAGTGCTGTGTAGAAAGAATTGACTTTATTTTGCCTCAACTAGAAAAGACAGCCCTGATCCACCTCCATTTTAACCACAGGGTTAGTAAGTTGGCTTTCTAACCTTCTCATTGGGGATCTGAAACCCTCTTCCACAAACCTTCTATCTGTACTCTGTATGTAAAATAAGAAACATTTTTATTTCTCTCAAATAAATCATTGAAAATTGGTGCCGTGACCCCCCCCTTTCCTTGAAAATGTCAATACTCACAACATCAACTGTTACCTGTCTTACACATCTATCCACTGTTTGGGGAATTGAACAAATTTCTACTCATGAACAATCTACCTTGCAGTAGCAGCACTTAGTATAGTATAGTTTATCTCAGACTGATTTACATTCCAACTTCTGCTAGAAAATGAAAGCTTTAAAGAGCGAGAAAGAAACCGTTATTTAAAGAGCCTCAGCTACACCACGGTCTGAAATACTAGCATGAGATGTTTTTCTACATTAAAAAATTTATGTTTTATCGTATTTTTTCAAATCAAATTGATCTGATGGGCTCTTTAATATCTGCCCATGTGTGGATGGTGACAAATGAATGGAAGCTGTTGCCTCTGTATTCACGCAGGGGTTTTTTTCAGCAGGTCGAAAGCACTGATTTGTTTTCACAAGACCAAGACTATGTGTCACACCTGTCACACACGTTATCGACTTAATCATTGAAACAGCAAATTATTTACCAAGGACAAGGTTTTGAGCGGCACCGCTGCAGCACTTCCATGCCCAGAGTCTCACAGTATGAGCACACAAACTGTGTGAAAAATGTGTGTGACATTTTTGTGGTTGCACTAAATTGCGTGTTGTCTCTGTCCTATGCTGGTGCTTAGAGCTCTCTTTGGCCTTCAGAATAATGTGCTCCCATGCGACCCATTGGCCTTCAGTAGCGATGGGTACCAGCTCTCCACTCAGTTACACACCTCTTCTTTTTCTTTACTTCCTCCTCCTGCTCGATTTCCATTGCTGAGTTTCTTGTGACTCATCTTTAATAGAACAGGTAAAATAACACCAGATTTACCAGCACAGATGCTGCGCATTTAATTATCACAAAATGATGCAAACACTTTTACCTGGATGACTTTTTGTCAATTTTGTTCATTTGTTTTTCTCTTAGCCAAATTCCTTTCATATAACTAATAATTCATTATAATAAATAATAATTCAAATGAACCTTACTAATAATACATGACAGTATGGATTAAACGAATACTCCAGTGCGTTTGAATCTGAGATTTACCCACTGTACCTTTAGTGCACAATGCACAGAATATAATTTTAAATTATATAATACAAACCAACGAGCAATGACTTCAGCACCTGCTCACTTCTACAGTGATAATAATTAATAATAACTATAATTATGGAGGGCACTGTATAATAAGTGAGTCGTTTTTTATGTATTTTTTTAAATACAGAATACAAAAAATTTTTTGTTGATGGGTATTGTTCTATTGCTGCAACAGATATTAGAGTATTCCTGACAAATCAGGGCACATCTTTACAAAACAGCAAACACCCAGACACTAGAAATATACAATTTAGCTATTGTATGGATGACTAGTTTAGGAATGTTTTATTAGTATTATCGATATCAATACATTATCACCTATCCATCCTCTTCCACTGTTTACCAGCATACATTTCAATTAAGAAAAAATTTACAATTTCTTTTATGTCAAGTTAATTTTTAAAAAAACATGTCTCTCAAATACAGAGCTCTCATTTTAAACAAGTCACAAATCTTGAGGACGACTTACAGGGAATCCCTGATTTTCGTCGTACTTGACTTATGAAAATGTGTGGTTATGTCACAGGTTTTTAAAAAAATTTTTATGTGCCTATTTACTGTCATATACAGTAGTAGAATTCATTTGAACACTTACTACATGCTTTACGGTAATACGTTTAATACAAATTTGAAGTACTTTGTGTTCGGAGGAATCGAACCCTGACGTAACTTGAGGACCCTCTGTACTTTTATTTGCTCTTGAGTTTAAAGTTCCTTTAGACTATGCTGCCTGTCCAAAAAAAGTCACCCATTCTAATATTTCATCACTCTGCATTTAGCTTTGATCATGCATTTGCTGTGGCATTGTTTCAATACGCTTCTGCAATGTCACATTTATTTCAGTCCAGAGTTAATTTTTCAAAGATCTTAGAGATGGTGGGTCGGACCGCTGCACACATTTTTCTCCAGCACAACACAAAGATTCTCAATGTGGTTAAGGTCTGGCCAATCCATGTGTGAAAATGATGTCACATGTAAATCGTGAAACCAATAAAGGATGAACCTCAAAACCCACAAGGTTCAGCACATAACGTTGCTGAACCTACACCTGACCAACTGCAGCAATCCCAGGTCACAGCCCTGCCCCCACAGGCTTGTACAGTAGGCACTATGCATGATGGGTGCATCACTTCATGCTCCTCTCTTCTTACCCTGATGCGCCCAAGACATTACTCTGGAACAGGGTAAATCTGGACTCATCAGACCACCTGACCTTCTTACATTACTCCTGAGTCCATTCTTTATGCTTCCTAGCAAATTGAAGCCTTTCTATTTGATTAGCCTCACCGATCAATGTTATTTTTTTTTTAAGGCTGCACAGCTGTTTAGTCCCAATCCCTTAAATTCCTTTTCACAATTGAACAAAACCATGAGTTCTGCTGTTTTTTTTTCATGATTCAATTTCACCAAACGTTTTAGTGATTGCAGATCACAATCGTTCAAGATTTTATAAAGACCACATTTTTTCAGCCAAGAAGGTTCCCTGCTATTCTTCCAGTTTTTAATAATGTGTTGGACAGTTCTGAATCTGATTTAAGTATTTTTGTCAATCTCTTTCAATGTTTTCTTTGCTAGATGCCAATAATTTGACTCTTCTAAAACAGATTAACATCTTTTCCACGACCACAGGATGTGTCCTGAGAAGCTACTCAGTACATCACTATGGCCTTGTCCACACGAGTGTCTGAATCTGACGTTTTCTGACGTTCGTGTCAGATGAGCATGGACTGAATGATAACAGTGTTTCTGCACATTGGAGCAAATTTGATCATCCACACAGGTGTTGTGGTGGCGTTTATTCAGCTACTTGTTTTAATGGCATTGTATGTTGCATTTGTGCACAAAGAAAAGGCCCAAATTGCGTTTACCTGTGGTTAATCTACTGTTCTGAAGGACTGAATATATCCCATGATCCCTCACAAGCTGTGTAACCAGAGGGTGAACCCACTAGCAGCAGCAAGGTTTTCTCTGCCTACATCCCTGTATCAGGAGGATTGTAAACAGAAGGATGTGAAGGTTCAGCTCTAATAAAGTTAGATTCCTTCAGAACTATGCTCATAAAATTATATAAGGACTAGATGTACTTCTGTTAAAAATTCTCTACATACGGCAACATTATGTACATTCAAACCTTGTTAGTCCCACCCCCCCCCCCACTATTATCTTGCCCCCAATTATCTCACCAACCACGCCTCTTGCCATGAAAGGCTGCAGAACAGATTTCAGTCCATGTATTTATCCCCATTCAGATAGCTCACCAACCCAAGTTCAGAAACGCAGTACACTTCCTCATTACTGCCCCCACTGGTAGAAACACAGTATTACAGACTGGGCTGCAGGTTGGCGTTCAACAGAGACGAATGAACACACACTTAACGTCATACTAAAGTCAGTCAAGCACTGTCACAAACTTTCATTTATACAAAATTTGAACATCTGTGTGGACAAGGCCTTAGGGTTAAATAACATGTTCCCAGTTGAAACATAATCATCCATGCAGTAATTATCCAATGGGAGGCTGTTGATTTGTTAAATCCAGGTGGTGAATTTTTTGTACATGCAATGTATGTGTTTAATACTTTGTGTCATGTTTTGACATTGATGCCATTTTCTGTCACAGATATCCAGTATTTGTTACATTTCACGTAGGAATATATTGTAGTGTAGCTGAGGTGGGGGGTGGGGAGTGGGGGTGGGGGGAGGAATGCTTTTCTTTTTGTTTGGGACTGTTTTGGGTGGTTTATTGTGTTGTTGTGGGGGAATTTGTTGTGTGAGTGTGCATTTGGGTAGTTTGGGGTTATTTAGTGTGGGTTTAATTAATTTATTTATTTATTTATTAGCTGTCTGAATCTCTTCAACTGTATATGTATTGTATAATTGTATATAACTGTAAATGTATTGTATAATTGTGCAGTGAGACAAAGGCAAACAAGTGTTTCCTCTGTGACACTACTAATCACTAATTTGGAATCAATATTTTGAACAAAATACATAAAAACATAAAATTGTTCTGTAACACTTTACAATATAGGAGCCCAAGTATGTATACATTAATACTTCCTGCTTGTTATTAATTTCTGTTGATTAGCAGTAAACTGTTGAACTCAAGTGAAATAATTGGGTTCAACAGTCCAGAGTAATGGGGAGTATGGAATAGAGATGGAAAAGAGAGTAGAACAACAGGCAGAGTGGGTGGAGAAGAGTAGCAGGAGTGATCTGGGACAGAGTGAACTAAAAATGACATTTTAGCCATGTTTAGAACAATGACCCAAGCTGTAGATAATATTAAGAAAAAGTTGCGGATATGCGTCTAGTCATCAGAAGGCCTTTGGTTGAAGTGGTTCAGTTCCAATAATTTGCCCATTTTTTCTGCTTCCAATGCATCACTTTCAAGAACTTACTGTTCAGTGGCTGCCTAATATATTCCACCCCACTGACAGTTGCCATTGTAATGTCTAGAAAGTCATTACTAACTAAAAATAACTGTGTAGACATAAAGATTCCAGACTTTTGAATGGTCGTGTATGAATTTAGACAGTTTTTCAATCTACTACTCACTCCAAGTCTCAGGGCAACATAAAGCAATAATATATTTCTTTGTCCCTCACTCTCATGACCCATCACTCTTGCAGCCTTTTGGCAGTTGGGGTTAAGACCTTGACTGTGTCAGTAAAGGCGGTTAGAGTGATGGGCCTCCAAAGAAGCATCTGCTCCCATGACAAATCATCAAGCACTCAACTGACCAACTTTACTGACTTTCATAAATGCAATTACAGCGGGTCCTCGAGTTATGTCAGGGTTTGGTTCCTCAGAGTGTGACGTAAGTCGAATTTTGATGTAAGTTGGAACTCAGGTTTTATTGAACAGCACTGTGCTTTATTAACACCTGGCAACATGTATGAACAATCTCATATTATAGTATTAAGGAAATGCTCTTTTTAATGCTTCAACATTAAAAAACCACATTGACAGTGCCTTAGCACAGTGCACTATTAACCCCCCATCTCACCCACCAACACAAATGAACTCTTAATCAACACTAACAGTGAATAAAACATAAAAAATAATGCAAAAACAGGGCAAACCCCCCTTCTTTTTCTGGCAACACTCAGGCTAATAAACACTGCACGTGCTCATTGGCTCATTTATTACAGTAAAGTATTTAGTAAGCGTTCAGCTACATTCTAGTTGAGCACCCCCCTATACAGCAAAAATCTTTTTTAAACCCATCTTTTCTACCCCTTTAGTCATGGCCAATTGCCAGCTGCTAGTTAGGACTCTTTAGATCACACAAATGGCACAAATGGCATTGCTGGGATTTCATCTCATGACCTCCCAGTAATGGAATGAAGCCAAAGACATTTGAGCTACTCGGCAGAATTATTATTGATATTGGGAGCTGTTAATGGAAGCTGGGTTTTTTCTCAGAATATTGACTACTAGTCAGCAGATAGTTCCAACAGTACAATTTGATTGGTTGAGAAAGGTAACAAGACGTTTGTATGCATCAAATTGCTTTTTGGTCCACAGCTGTGATTGTGGAGCATCAACTTTCAACAGAATGTTCAACAGAAATGATCATAATACAAACTCACAAAAAAGATGAACAAAGTCACAATTGGGGTAAATCTGGCAATAAACTGAAAAATCTGAGCTGAACTGGACAATGTAACACAAGCCTTTTGTCTGTACTGCAAAACAATTGATAGTATTAATGCCCACTTGACACAAAATACAGGTCTTCTCTGTCTTACGTTATTTTTTTATTTTGTAGAGCTAATATATAAAAGCAATGTAACACAATGTACCTTATCATGAATAACAATACAGTAACACCAGCAGTATTATTTGTGATCATGCTCTCCACTTGTCCAAGTATTTTCACTGAACATTTAATTGAATTGAACACTTTCAGTAGTTGTAGATTTTAATAACTGAATGGCTGTTTACACTGATTGCTTATGAATGAAATATAAAGATTTATCATTGCAGCAATTAATAGTTCACTGGCAGCTTGAAACTACCACTACATTAGTGCATGGTTGGACTGCAAAACAGGGAACCTCTATGCCCATATATATATACGTGTCACAGCCCTTTGTATTGTTTTATGGTGAATGCGTTAGCATTTCCCCAGAACAACTTGAGAAAATCTTCTCCCAATGTGAATTTGAACGGCTGCTAATACTATTACACTGAGCAGCTCAACACGCTTGAAGGAGATTACAAACCTCCAATTCATTCATGTCAGCTAACTGAGGCCTGCACTGGCTAGCGTCACTACAACGAAGGCCATCCTCAATACTGTGACATCACTGTGATTTCCTGAGTACAGGGTCAACACTTGACAGTTGTACCACTCTGGAGCCCATCAGCAAGTCTAAATCTGAGTGCTTGTGGCTTGAGGAAAGTGTGTGATGTATTAGGTATGCACTTCACATACCGATGTGTTCACTCATGTCTGTGCTCCTCCTGGTTCTCCCCTTTAGTTGTGCTGTCATAGAGAGTTTTGCCAGAGCTCCTGCACTCAGATCACAGTGTTCATTACTTTAAATAATCCATAACACTGAGCATCCTTAACAGTCTGTCTTTCTCTATCTCTTTCTCTCTATATCTCTATCTCTATCTTTATCCCTATCCCTATTTCTCTCTCTCTCTCTCTCTGAGCTACTCTCAGATTGCTGCACAGATCATGAGGAGGGAGATCATCTGCGATTACCCCCCATGCATACATGGACAGAAAGCCTGATCTCCCCTAAGGAACTGCAGATGCCTCTTCACATTGAATTCCTGATCTTATTTATTCAT
>JBBIGC010000137.1:15449078-15463880 GCA_037576955.1 Lepidarchus adonis
GTGTGTGTGTGTGTGTGTGTGTGTGTGTGTGTGTGTGTGTGTGTGTGTGTGTGTGTGTGTGCATGCGTGCGTGTGTGCGTGTGTGTGTGTGTGTTTGAGCCTCAGTGGACTGGTTTTAACTCTGACAGCTCCCTCTGCAGCACTGCCCTTACAGAAGCGCTTAGAAGAAGTGTCCTCTTTTAGCCACTCACACAAGCCCTGTTCCTCACGCAGACTGAAGCAAGACTGGTTGACAATCAAGTAGCCTAGTCCCCATGCTAACCCATGTGCATTAGCTGTCTTTAATGAAATATTTATCTCCCAAAACTGGCCATCTAAACCAGGAGTAACACAGTGGGTTCCTTCCAGGCAACCGCTCTAAAAGCCTTTTCCCTTTTCCCTCTGTCATAAGAGAATTCTTAAGTCACAACCTGTGGAACAGCATGGGCGCCTTCATGAAAGGGATGAAGAGTGTTGTTAGCAACAAGATGGCCAGCCAGCCAACCAACTTGGTGATGTTGTTGTCACCTTCTCAAAACAAGTTTTCATGGTCATAGATAGGGTCAGTGTTTTAGAGACGGGCTGTATGTTCATTGGTCTAAAGTAAACCTCATTTAAAGGCAGAGCAGTGCTTCTTTATTACCATTGACTGGATGAGCTGCCATGCTGGCTTTGAATGAACCCAGTTTGACAGTCCTGACCTAAACATCCATCTCCTTATTACTCATCCATTCATATTGTACATGATACTCACATCTCTCTCTCTCTCTCTCTCTCTCTCTCTCTCTCTCTCTCTCTCTCTCTCTAACACATTAAGCACAGGTGGGCAGCATTAAATTTTATTAAAGCCTAGAGGACACTTGAGTTCAAATCTTAATAAAAAAAATATTGCTTTTAACAGTGTGTTTGTGTAGTGTTTGTGTGTGTGTGTGATTGTGTGAAGCAAGTAAAGTCTACTGAAATGCAATTTCTGCCCATGCAGATCTGTCTGCATCTCATTTCGATATTTCCTTTGGCTAAGACAGTCATCCTGATGTAAACAACATGATGTTGAGATACAAGATATCACAACTGCAAATTAACACAGCATGGTCATCCTGAGCAGAAGTCAGTAAACAGATTCATCAGACGCATCAAACATGCACATGTGAAACAGTGGGGAGCTACCAACAGTGCCCGGGGAGTGGTGCTGGAACCTGCAATCCTTCAGTCACAAGGGGAAACCACTAGGCTGCCAGTGCTCACATTTCTACAACCTCCACCGCCATCGCCATGTTTGTTGCTGTTGGAAACTTTTAACTCTGCCCTCTAGGGGATATACCGCTTAACATACATTTTTGTATGTGGGTCGGTATGGTGTAAATAATGACCTTAAGACATGTCCTTAAATATTTTGGAAGACCCAACACTGCATTCCGGGAACACCCAACAAGATCTGCCACTTTTGAGATTTCCGTTTCTGGCCATAAAGCTGCTCTTCACATTTGTGTTGTGTGGTAATAGTTATGCCTTGGCCCAACTTGACTGATGACATGCTTTGCTAATTAAAGGAGTGAAAAAAATTGCATAATTTCTGAATGTGTGAGGTATAGTGCAGTCGACTGATCCCAACCTCAATCTCATCTCAATCTTCCAGTCACTGTTTAGCAACGATTGTGTGCCAGAGATTGAAACTATAAAGAGTCCAGCCGTGGTTCTAAAACGTACATCAGGAAACTGTAAAAGTGAGCTGTTGTCCCCAGTAGAAAAAGGGCTGTGTCAAAATGTAAACCAAATGTTTATTTTAATACATCCAGTCATAAATGGGAAGCTCCATAGACATTTCTTGTGCATGCTGTGGCAGTTTGGATATCAGCACAGTAATCTTAAAAAACCCACAAACATTATTTTATGCAATGTTTTTGTCTTCTCAGCTGTCTGATTTCAGTTGGACTTTAATGTGCTCACTGCAAGCTTTAAACAAGTTTCATAGTAATGAGTGGTGTTGACTGGGCTTTGCCAAATTCCATTCTGGAATTTGCTGTCTTGCTGTTGTTTCCCATCCAAATTATATGTAGGCAACAGCATTCTTGTTTGTCAGTAACTGACCAATAATGAATAGGATCATAGGTAAAATGCAACATGAGCACGACAGCCTGTACATCGATATGAATCTTATCAGCATCATAAATAATTGCTTAAGAAGACAGACAGCAGGCAGAAATGATTTTTGGAGAAAGTGTATCGATAACATTGGCTCCGTCTGTTGCATCTTCTAAACTGAAATCGAAAACTCTCAAAAACCCAACAGTAAATATGTGTGTTTTAAGTAAGCTTGTGTCCAGTTGGGTCTAACTGCATTTTCCAAAATGCTGTGACTTTAATGTCAACCGGACTAGGCACAGTGATGTTGTTATATAACACTAAAAAGCTCATTAGCTGTGGATTGTATCTAGAATGTCCATTTTCTATGAGCTAACAACAACATTCCTACATATCTGAGATCTCGCTGGGTAATACAGTTCAATTAGATCTATTCCTATACATTTTTCTATACTGTCAGAGCTAAAATCTCTAGAATATTTGCATTCAAGAGTCTTTTTAAAGAATTTTAAAGAAATACTTTCTATTATATTGCTCGTATGAATTTCTGCAAAATCCTTTAAATGTGATGATGGACTACTGTGTAAAAATGTTTGTCAGCTTTGACAGATACGTACACAAAAATGAACTAAAATCTGCACCAGACCATGTTTGCCTTATTAGACCATCCTTCATTTATTTACTGAACCTATGAGGTAGATGACCTCATTAAATGGTCAATGAGTGTAAGTACAAGGCATTTCTAATAAAAGGGCTGGTGGGTGTATATTACAGAGGTTAATCTCCCAGAGTTTAATCTACGAGAAGGATACACACTGTGAGGAAATGTGAGGAAAATGCAAAAACCTTTTTGTCAAAGCACAGATGGCTGAGTGCCACACCACCTTTTCTTATCAATGCACTTCACCTGCTGAATATATTTAGCTGAGCCTGCAGTGCTTACTGCTTTCATACATATTTCATATCCCATTTGTCCTGCCTTAGTGTCTTCCCTACAAGACACACGAGGTTAAGTTACTACTTACCATAGCGTACACGGGGAAAGCTTATGACTCTTGGGTGGAAGATCATGACCTCAAGTCCTGCACAGCAACAAGGCGCGTCCTGACCCCTGATTGGAGCACACACCCAGTCACCAGCTAATGAGTTCCAGGCTGTTTGAGGCCTTGCAGAAAAATAACAATATGCATGCAATGATTATTATACTCATTAATTAAGTGATTAAGAATATCATTGTGCTTTCTGCTGTTGCTTCTCAATGTGCCCTATCCCAGCACTATTATCCTAAGTGTTTCCAGTGCAACAAACAACTTCTTTTGTATTTCCACAAAGCACTAGAAGTCAAATTGTCCCCAGCACTTCCTGAAGGGTATTTTTCAATGACATCATCAATTCCTAATTGGCTTCGCTTACAACCATATTTCCCCAATGATAGGGCGTGGCTTATACATTGATTTTGCAAACCTAGTATTGGGTGCAACTTCCTCTAAAAACATCAAAAACACATTCGCTAAAAATATAATTCAGTACAAAATGACGACATCCCCGATTAGTTGAATTTAAATGTACTGTTTACTGCAGCAATTAACATTTTGAAAAGTGACGCAAAGCAAAGATAGATCAATGATGATGTTGTCACTTAAATGGCATAATATAATATATACAGTAATAATGGCAATATAATACATTATATTACATCCATATATACAAGCTAGGAAAAAGATACATTTAACAGAAATAAAAGGAAGGTGTCAATCATCCGTCTACATGTAAATTCTTCAATATAAAATTAGTAACACTGAAATGCAAAAATTATTAGTCTTACCTTTCTTCAAATCTTTCAGAATATATGCATATGCATAAATGTCATCGTCCTCGCCGAACAGTTTAATTTGTGCTGCTTTGCTGTCGCTGATATCAGACATGGGTTCACCGGTTTCACACTTAGATTTTGCAGACGTTGCAAAGGTCTCCAGGGTCGTGTCAAATTAGATGCTTCTACTTTAGATTGATAAATTCAGTAACACCTCAGCCAATAACATGTGGTGGCTTATCTTATAGTTTTAAAACATAAATGAGCATTTTCTGCGGCTTATAATGTGGGGTGGCCTATCGTTGGGAAAATACAGTAATCACAGTAATACAAGACTCTGACATTCTGTATCCTTAAAATCCCTCCCTTTACTCTGCCATTCTCCTTTATTCACATTGTGTTTTCACATTTATTTACCCTGCTGTTTATTTTTGACCTTCCATCTTTGTGTCTCTGACTTATTCCATAGTCACTCTATTATTACTGCTCTCTTTTCTCAGCAAGTCTGTCGAGTCTCTCTGTTTTCTCTGCTTGTGCATTCATATCTTTAAGGCTTCTGCAGCTCAGCGCTCCTCAAGCTTCTTGCTCTGCAGTCTCTAGCCGCCCTGCTGTTTCTCTGGCTGTTGAGTGACTTACATCCCATGCCTTTTACACACTCTGACCCAAAAACCTTGCTCTGCCGTCTACGCACTGTTACACCATCCTATCAGAGTGTGGGATTTCTTTCATTGTTTAAGTTCTCTGAAATCCTTTGTGCATGCTATTGTTTCATTTACATTACAGCAGAGCAAAGCAATTTATTCACTTTTTCCCCTCGTTGAATTCTGTGGAGAGTGGTGGAAGTCTTGCAAGGAGGCTGTGGGAAGCCAGCTAGTGCCCAGTCAGATTTTGAGAATGTGGCTCAGTGTACAAATATAATATTTCATGTGCATTTATCAGCTACATGCTGAATTCAGAGAATAAATTAGTGGAAAATATTTACAGTGGTTAAACCCTGCTAGCTCGCCTCCTGTCAGTTCTCCAACCCCGCCTCTTGCCACAAAAGGCTGCAGGAAAGATTTCCTTCCATGTATTTACCCCCATTACGATAACTCGCTAACCCTGCCGCTTGTCAAATTTAGAGCCCGGACCAATAGGGGCGAGCTAACAAGGTTTGACTGTAGATAAAGACAAACACAATTTTAATCCTTTTTAAGACCTGTATACCTGGTTTATACTGTTATTATCATTATTTATTGTTTATTCCATGTTGCATTACTATTTCACTATACAGTATACATATTAGTCATATTGCCCCTGCATCAGAGCATAGAGCTAACTGTCTCTCTGTACTTTGTATTTTGGGAACGGAAATGCACCATCCAAAATAAATTCAGCATTTCTAGCAACAAACCCCATAATGGCTGACATTTGGTGAGGGACAAGGATATTTCCAGCATTTCTGTTAGTCATACAAATACAACTAAACATTGTGAGGATAATCCTCACACTGAATCAGCAGCCTCTCACTAATACCAATGCACCTGAGTGTTACTGGTTTCTTTCTGTACTTGTACTCTCTGACAGAAGCAGTCCTTGATGACTCTGTGATCACTGAGAAACACGGGTATGCCATTTGTGATAGGATATATCATTTGAGAACCAACATTTGGAGACAGCTTCATGAAATATGGATGCCACTGGCACTGAGTTCCACTCTTAGCATTTTTAAGTAAAGCCGTGAGAAGTAGCAGGGAAGAGGAGGAGGAGACAAGTAGGGAGACTGAGATTAATAGAGCCTCTGGAGATTAGCATGGCATTAGACTGTGGGTAGCCTAATTGCTACACGTTTGGCTAAAATGTCTTGCATGAAAGGATGAATTCACACATCCAGTATGGTAGAACTGTGTCCCTAGACATTTGTCCCAATATCAAATATATGTGTGTGTGTGTGTATATGCATGCACTGCTGTTGATAGAATTAATAAATTCATACTGTAATGCAGCGATAAGAATCCCTCCCATGTTAAGTAATGAAAAATGCATGTATTATAATAATCAGATGTGTGTTTTTCTGTTTTAATGTGGGAAATGCCCTGACTTTGGAGGAAATAGGTAAAAACTATACTGACCTTGTTTTTCAGAAGCAGCAAAATGGGCCTGATTTTTATAGTGCTCTTCACAAAAGCTTTTTTGTTTGTTTTAACTAAAAGAGCAAAAACATTTCTTTTTAGTTATCATTGGTTGATGTTAGAGTTAGAAAGTTCCTTTTATACTGGAACATACATATTACATGTAGTATGACCTCATGTCCTGACTTGTGCTGGGTACTGTCAACAACCTTCTTGCTGTGAGGCAACATTAGTAAGCATTGTGCCACCATGCATGTTCTCCTAGCAAAAACAGGGAGAACAGGCAAACAAAGAAAGGACCCTGGACATCTAGCTCATATTCAAACCCAGGACCTTCTTACTGTGAGTCAGCAATAATATGCACAGTGATACCATGCCACCCCATTTTTTGGTCAAAGTTATGCATAAATAAGTGGGACATAATATGGGGCAGTGGTGGCCTAGTGGTTAGGACATTGCTCCTGAAATCTGAAGGTTGCAGGTTCAAGTTCCAGCCCTGAGGAACCCTTGAGCAAGGTACCGTCCCCACTTCACTGCTCCCTGGGCGCTGTTGATAGCTGCCCACTGCTCCATGTGTGTACGTGTGATGGGTAAAATGTAGAGGACAAATTTCGTTGTGGTGCACTGTGTGCAGTGGTATTCACAATGATTGGAAATCACTAATCACTAAATAAGGTTGTCGTCATTTTTATTCATGTTATTTTTTAAAGTTAAAAATGACAATAATAGTGAATAAATAATGCTAATTGTGTTTCAGAGAATGAGGAGAGGATCACAGTAGTCAGTATTTGTTATCGCCACATTGCTGTATCAATATTTTGAACACAGCCCTAGCCCTGACACTGTGTTAAAACAACCATATTCGAGAGCATGTGCATGTACATGTGCAGGGCTGAGTGTGTGACAGAGCATAGGAGATGGCAGGCAGAGTGGCGACAGGCTGTGATTGGACAGAAACTGTGTTCACAGTCCAATGTGGTAGGAAGAGTTTGTTCTTCTCACTTTTAATTAGGCCTGACAGGAATTAAGAGCAGTCGAGAAGGAGCTAATGAGAGCAGGGAGGAGTGAGCAGTGTCAACGAAGCAAGTTGGGCCATAACTCTCTTCATATAATGGGCTGCCATTCCGACTAAATCTGCACTGTCAACCGCTTCATTAGTTAGCAGCTTCCTGGATAAGATACAGTATACCCTGTCACACACAGATGCAAACAAACTTGCAAATTTGCCCTCGTATGCACAATTTTTTGGTATGTTGCTTTTGCTGAGTCATAAGCAACCACCCTTCCCCATGTTTATACTTATAGAACAAGTTTTTATCCTAGCTTCCTGCTATTTCCTGCCCTGCTCCTTGTTCAGCCCTGTGAACTTCTACTCACTGGCCTACCTTGTATGTCCTCTGTACTTGCATATACAGCACCATTTGAAAAATGTTCCCAGTACACACATACAGTACAGTACAGGAACGGGTTAAAAACAACCTAGAGTCACCTTTCCAAACATAACATGACCATCACTCTCCAAGCTCTTAATACTTTGAGGCATATAACATTAGCTAGGAGCAAGCAGACAATATTATATAAGTTAGGTAACCAATTTTTTTTTTTAACTTCAATGCCATTTTTATCCTTGCATAAATGCATGTATTTCACTCTTTAGACCTTCCTAACACACAAGATGTTTGATTTTTTTAATTTCATGTTGGTTATGCTATTAAATATGTAGACTTTATGCTCAGCAACAACTGCTGGTGGGAAACCACATAGTCTAAATGTAAACAAATTCCTATTTGACCTATTTACACATATAAAAAAATGAATAAAACTAACATGTGTAACACAATATAACTAGACATGGTTACAAACCTCTGCCCTGATGGCAAAGACATATTCCAAAATGAAATGCCAGGATTCTTTGGGCTGAAATTGTGAAAGAGTGGTTTAGGGAGCATGATTTTCACATATGGATTGGCCACAACAGAGTCCAGACCTTAACCCCACTGAGAATTTTTGGGATGTGCTGGATAAGTATTTGTGCAGCAATCCAACTATCCCATCATCTTTACAAAGTCTTGGTAAAATATTTGCAACTCCGGACAGAAATAAATGTTGTGACATTGGTACAGTGGTACGTCTAAAATCTCGCATAGATACACATCCTGAGACACATAAAGATCATGCAGATCCACGCTGCCTATGTTTTGGTTGTATATAAGAAAACACAGTGGCTGTGGCACTTTGAAAAAGGTCTTTTTCTCCTTGCTCCACCTGGATGCTTGACCCTTGAAATATCTTCTATACCACTGGTTATCCTTCCATCGGATCAGTAACTTCTCCCCCTCTGTAAGCACTTAAGTGCTTCCACAAGGCTTTTTTTTCCAAAATCCTTAGTGTGACAAGGTTATCATACACAAATGTTCACTCTGTATGATCTTCTGCTAGTTCATCCAGACCAAGGACTACACTTGGGCCAAAAATTTGCACATTTGTTTCAATGTTGTGTTGTGTGCCCATGTGTGGTGTATTGCTCCATGGTCCTGGAGGAACATTGTATCAAGTCCCTGTGCACATGTGCTCAATGGCGACTTTTACTGCTAAAACTGGTGACATTTACTCTGAGGGCACCATGTCACAGATGTGGTGTTTGGATGAACATTAGCAGCCCCCCTAGCACTTCCAGAATGTGCAGGATATGTATACAGTCTGTGTTTGTGTGTATGTGTGCTCACACCATTGATGTAATTCCTTGCTTTTCACTGAGAGTTTACTCACAGCTTCAGCCTCCAAAATCTCCTTTCATCTCTGTCTGGCTGTGAGCCAGTCAAACACACCTCACTCACTGGTGTTATTGCACACATCAGTATTGCAGCTTTTTCTAGGCGAAGGAGACAGGTTCTTCATCTCTTATTTTACTCATCCTTCCATTACTAAACAAAGGTGGAATCCTATTGGAAGGCCAAGCTCAGACTTGCCTTCTCTCTCCACCTCCTGTCTGCATTTCATCCCTTATGGCTTTTCTCTCCATGTTTTCCTCTGTTCTCCCCCCTCTTCGTAGTGTTGCTAGGAGAGCTTACTACTGTATGCCTCTGTGTAGTATGGCATATTAATGACCCTAGATACCGCAGCTCAACGTCAATCTCAACCACTCCTTTTTCTCATACTGTATATGGTATGGGCAAAACACCAGTCTTACAGTTTTATTACTAGACTGAAAAATTCTTAAAAAAAAAAAAAGGAGACAGTATCACCAAGAAATATTGTCTAGCTATAAAGGCTGTTTTTTTCTATCTCTTACTTTTCTGTAGCCATTTATGGCTATTTCTAAAAGGTGTGAGTGGGATGTGGGTAGATATCAAAGGCCCCATGGAGTGACATTGAGAATAAGCACTTTCTGGAAAGTGCTGTGAGAACCTTTGTTCCACTGCTGGAACTCATCCCTAGGGTGTCTGAAAGATGCCTGACTGACAGGCCCACCATTGTTGTAGTGATATACAATATCGTCACATATGAGGATCAGCCAGATGTTGCAGATGTAAGCGCACTCCTTGTGTGCGTTCATGAAAGCAGAAGGAAAAGATGTGCGGGTCACTGATGATGAAGTGTAGTGAAGTGTAATGAAGTTCCTCATCCTCTTCTTCTCCTATCAGAACATCTGCCTGGGCTAATGGAAAATATCATGACCATGCGACCTGCTAAACCTAATAATGAGTGGAATGGTACTGTTCCTACATGTTTTAGTGATGGGATAAGGTATAGAAGCAAGCACACATGGTGGTTTTGGGAGACAGCAAAGCAAGGAATGGAATGTTTAGTACCTAAGAAAACCTTTGCATTTTCCTGCCTTAATGCATTTTAAGTTCAAAAAAGGCTTATTAAAGAGCACTTTCCGTTGTCAGGATGCAGTCATATTGGATCCTCATCCATAAATCCACTCTAGTTCTTGGAACACCCAAGAACTTGTCAAATCTAGTTCATCTGTTTTTTCGACTACTGAAAAGGGAATTAATTATTCCTCTTTGCAAAGTGTTTTTAATCTAGGCCTGCTTTACTGAGCAAAATTTTTGTCTTTCTTGGTATTTGAATTTTTGTCTTTTTTTTAAACTGTGACTTTGGATTTCAAATGAATTTTTTTGCAGTATTTAAGCCCTCGTGTTTTTTGTGACATCAGTAAAGTACATTAGAGCAAGGGTAACACTAAATTGTCCAAAGGGAATTCAGGAGCTGTTTTGGGGGGAAATGATATAGAATAAACACTAGATGCTGCCAAATACAGGCAAAGGAAGTGAACTGGAGTGAGGTCATATCATAGAAACAAATGTTATGATTCAGTATTAAATATATCTCATTCATAGCTCAAATAAAGTCACCCTGCTGACAATACTGTGGATTCTAGACATCCAGCTGATGCCAGATTGCTAATTGCTAATATATATATATATATATATTGTACATTTTGACATTTTTTTTCTTTGACACTGAAATAAATAAATGTCAGAAGTGCAGACAAGAACTTAGTGCAGTTTACTGTATAACTCACAGTTTAAATAAAAGGTTAAGGTTTGAGTACATTTCTGATGATTTCTCTCATTAAAATCCATTGATCAATTGAACAAAATACAGTCTTAGCATTTAGCAATTATGTTAATAAGAAGGAACACAGGGAATCTATTTGATATTATTAGGTTATGTTGACATTCTAAACATTCTCCACAAGTCTCTTATGTGCATATTTTGTAAATGCACTCATTCTTTGTACTTCAGAATTCATGTGTACTTATGACGTTTTGAAATATTGGTGAAACATTTTATGTGCATGATTTTAATGATACAAATATTCACTAGATTATTTTATTACTAATGTAATTGATAGAAACAGACACATTCGAGTTAGATAGAAAACAAAAATAAGGATCATTTCTATAGGTAGATGTTACAATATATATATTTTTTTACCTCAAAATAACGTTAACTGTACCTTGTGAATAATTATTACTAATTCCTGTGAGAAACATGCAGTTTTGATATTGATGTTAAAGTTCTACTGTTTATTTATCTATACACAAACAGTTGAATTTCATAAATAAATTAATTTATATAAGCTAAATTCCTGAAGTGTTGCTAACAGTTCTGTATTTCCAATGGTATATGTGAAAGTGATTAATGTCCTCACTTTCTTTGTAGGAGGTTATGAGCTTCAGGAAAGAAGAAAATGGTTGTCTCATGTTAATGGTGTCATGACCACATTAGGTTCAGCTTAGTTCTGCTGTAAACAGCCATATCCATGTGCTGGAGATTCACTAACAGAAAATTAATTAATGAGGAAATCGGGAAGCCAAGTCAAGCCATGGCTTTTTCCTCGATCAAAACTCACCAATGAGGGCACATCTCTCATCTGCAGTAATTAGCTCTTATGAATGTATTTCTTTCACTTCCTTCACTCTCAGTTTATGTATTTTTGAAAAAATGTGTAGCGCCAATACCAGAATTGTCTACCTTTATATTTATATGTTCTTATATTTACTTGCCATGAAGTGATGCTGACTCAACAGTTGTTTGTTTTCTTCAATTTTTAGTGTCTCATGAGGATTTCCAAGTCTGCTACAGTAACTCACAAAGACCATGTTAAAAAATGGATGGAATTTATGGAAATTAAAAAAAAAATCCATCACACTTAATAAACTAATAGAAGTTTAGTAGCAGACCATGGTTGTGGTAGATATGGATAAAACAATGGGCCATTTTGAGAATGCACTTTATTTAAAATAAATATATAAATAATAGAAGTTATTTGTTCTTGGCTTGGATGTACAGTTCTAGGAAAATCTTTCATTTGTCCAGAACCTTTATGTGTTTGTTTTAAGTTTTCTATGGTTTTCTATGGTTTCCATTTAAAGATATTTATAGCACCTTTATCTTTAAGAATGTAGATTATTGAATATTTAGTTTGACCTTCTCCACCTAATGACCTCATCTTCTTCCTTTGGTCTCTTGGGTAAGGGTATAAAGCAATATGACCCTGAGGAGGCTAATCACTCCCAATTGCCCACCTTGCTGTGCTTATTAGCCACACTGATGAAGTTCCAAGTCTCCTAGCTCATACCCTGCTGACAGCCAATAAGCAGTGTGGGTACAGTCAATAACTGCAGGATCCTTTCTGAGAGAGCTCAAGAGCCTTGTGCCAATATCCTCCCTGAGGAGACTGGGAGAAAACCCAAAGCTTTTGCAGAAATGATGATTTCACAGAACAGAGTTTTATGTGCCAAGTAATTTGTGGACTTAGAAGCTAAACTTCAATTAAGGGACCAGGAGAAGTTGTTTGTGTGGAGCTTTGAAGCTTGTTTTAAACACCATGGAGCTTCTTCCTGGGGATCAGTAATCTCTGATTATAGTCAGTAAAGTTAGCTAGTGTGTGTTTGCAGCTGCACTGGGAAACTCCCAATCCTCCACTTTAGGAGAAGTGCTGAAGCATGTAGCAAGTGTACAGACACTTTGCACATTGTTATGCAGGTTTTTTGAAAGTTGTTAAAAAGGTGTGGGGTCTTTGGAACAATTTTAAATGACTGTTTGTGGTTCCACAAAGAACCTTCCAATGTTTTAATTAACCAGTTTTTGTAAATGTGAGACTGGGAAAAAAACTTCAAAGGTTAATGACCAGTGGAAATTTTCCCTTTTTTCCACCTAAAACCATATTGTACAACCAAGCCAAAAATCACACACACCTGCAGCAGCTAAAGCCAGCAGCCTTTCCTAGCAGGACTTAATAATGTTATCAGGTCTGGCCTTCAAATACACTCAAGTGCGAGAGCGTATGTACAAGAACAAATGTGGTTACAGATTCAGCTGTGAATTCCTTGGCAGCCTTGTTAAGCATGGAAGTATTTGGCAGCATTTTGTATTTGCGTGAGCTGAAATATCAAGTACACCTTTATTTTTTCATCATGTGTGCTTATCTGATTCTGACCTAAAAGCGAGAGAGCGGGAATCTAAGTGACTGCTTATAGTAAATAAGTCTGAAATATTTAATCAGCCAATCCATTCTGAGGCACCTTAATCTGTAATTAGCCCCACAAACATATGCAAATGTACAAATCAGAGAGTAGCAGGCTGGGCGGCCCTCAGCCAAGCATGACAGATTTACAGGCATCACACCCTCTGTGTAGCAGGGGGGCAGATGCAGCAGGATGAACAGGCACGCTAGCAGGGTTTTAGATAAATAAACTTCCCTATCACTTCAGAGTAATTACTTATTAATTGAAAATGAGGGATGTTGCAGGTGAGGTTGGATTTTGGTGGCAAATTTCCAGCATAGCTTAAACACAAAAGAGCGTACTCTTTGTTAATGAGAGGTGCTGCTAATGTTCCATAAGCCTCTCTAAATGAATGCCAGATTTTCTTCTCTTTGTTTCTTTCAAGGCTTAGCAGAGAAGCCCTAATGATTTTAGTGAAATGAGCTAATTTATAAATTAAAAACGTTTTAATTAAATTCAGTTGCAAGTATTACGGTAATGTTCTTATGTTATCACAAGGTTTTGTTTAGAAACTAAAATAATTATAATTCATTTTTTGTGGCATTTTGGTAGATACAGTCAAGCAAACTCTTGCACTAGTTGAGACTTCAAGAGCTTGGCTGAATACTTTACATTGCTAATCTACCAACATGATTAGGAAAAGGCAGGAATTCACTTTTTCATTTATTTTTGACAGGGAAATGTCATTCTAGGCCTTCTGGTGGCCCTACATTCACCACTGACTGGGAATATGAACTGTATTCTAATCTGAATTCAATACGTTGTAAGAAATGTCCGAAATGTCCACTTGTGTGCCATGATCAAATTGGATAAATGGTTGGATGATGAATGAATGTAGGATAACTGAGTTTCATCATTTCTGGCCTGAATTGAATCCATAGCTCTAATAATCAGAATCAGAAAACATTATTAATCCCTGGGGGAAATTGTTTGTGTTGACTGCCGCAGCACACAAAGACACACAGAGACACAGAACAGTAGAATAGAATAATGTAAAAAAAATATAAAAAATAGTCTAGTAGAATAAAAATAAAATCTAAAATCTAATAGAAAAAATAAGATCTAATAAAAGAAATAAAATCTAATAGAGGACATAGTACTATTAAGTTTGATTTTGTAATGTAACGTAAAAGTAATAATCACAGTTTTCAATAATCACTGAATTTACAAGTATTTCTGTAACTCTAAAACAAGGCAGATGCCTTTTCAATGCTGTACTTTTCTCTCACCAAGGAGTGAAAGCCTGGTTTGACAAAACCCTTTTAAGTGGAACGTTCTCACTGTCCCTGACCCCAAAATAACCTGGACAGAGATGGACTCCGCTGATAGCTTCTCTGTCTCAGTATCTATTCTCGACTTCACATGTGAAAAATTAGACAGGTTGAGGAAATGCTCCAAGATGAGATGTAATTTTCCGGTCCTTTTGAGTCAACCCATTAACCCCCTTTCAGTGTGGTAAGTCGAAGCTCTCGGCAGCTTTGAGCCTATGTGTCAGGTTTCCAATATCCCGCAGACATCTGCCACTAATGCACACGCAGTCCATTCATCCAATACCCAGCCAGCCCATGCTGCTGGTCAAGCTACCACAGCTTTACAGTGATATCTCACTAAATATTTGAAAGAGGCTTCTGATAAGTAGCTACTGTTGAAAGCTTTTTCTTTTCTGTTTCACACATTGGCCAACTCTCTCTCTCTCTCTCTCTCTCTCTCTCTCTATTTTACATTTACAGCATTTGGCAGACGCTCTTATCCAGAGCGACGTACATAGTGAGCGGTTGGGGGTTAGGTGCCT
>JBBIGC010000137.1:15524244-15545387 GCA_037576955.1 Lepidarchus adonis
GGGGGGAGAGGGAGAGAGGGGTATAGGGGGAGGGAGAGAGAGAGAGAGAGAGAGAGAGAGAGAGAGAGATAGAGAGAGAGAAAGAGAGAGAGTTAAAAATGTTAATGTTGAGTGATTAAGAACAATCTATATTGTGTAAGCAGGAAATCCAACAAGACTAGCTATGAATGAGATGAGGAAAAAACATTTTTGATTTGTACTGTATCTATATATACATTACGTATAAGCTGTGTGTCCCAGCATAACCTCTACCACACTGCTTTGTGTGTGCTGTTACAGCTGGGGGACACGCTGAACCGCCAGTTTGAGTCGGTGTGTGAGACCATGTTTGGAGAGATGGAGTCTCAGGCTGTGGAGGCTCTAGACCTGCCGGGCTGTTTCCGCACACGCAGCCACAGTTACGTACGGGCCATCCAGGCGGGATGTTCCCAAGACGATGACTGCCTCTCCGTCTTCTCCATGTCTGGCCCCCAGGGGAGCGTAAAGGGCGGCGCAGGTAAGGGATTGTCTGTGCAGTTCTGTGTGTAGTGAAATCTCTACTCTCAGCTGCTCTCCTCCTTCCACCTTCCTTCCATCTCTGCAGTAACAGGGATTACTGGAGTATCTTAATGAGTTTCTGGATCTGCCACCCATACACTGCTGAGAAAACATGTCACAGCTGAAAGCTTTAGATATTTAAAAAAAATCTCTCTCTTTTTTCCCTCTTTTCATGATCTTTCTCTCTGTCTTGCCGTCTTTCTTTGTCCCGCTCTCTTTGCCCCCCTTACTCTCTCTCAGTTTCTTCTGTTGTGTGAGTTTTTGTGTATGTGTGTGTGTGTGTGTGTGTCTGTCTGTCTGTCTGTGTCTGTGTCTGTGTGATCTTTTACTCTAGCTTAAAGCAGGATGTCTCACTGAAGATGTGTCAGTATTGATGTCTGCATTGCGTATGTGTATGTGTGTGTGTTCTGTACCTTTCATAAAAATTGCAATAAAAACAAGAATATGGGATTTGTTGAATCTCTTGAACTTTCATTTAACTGACAATAGTTCATTGTTCCAAAGTTTTCACTGATCAACTTATTGTTTTTATCATCTAATTTAGAAATTGACATCTGCAACATGCTCAAAAGCAAAATAAAAGTAAACATTTATCAAATATTTTAGTTACTTTAGTTACACCTTTTTAAAATTCCACAATAAGCTGATGGTTATCAGATGAGCTGATAACAAGTGAGGGGATCATGATTTGGTAGAAAGGGAGCATCCACCAAATGCTCACACCTTGCAAGCAATGATTGGTTGAGGCTCACTAAACTTTGAGAGAATTGTCAGTTACGTAAAAATAGCATTTTCAGCACAATATTACAAATAATTGAGGTCTTTCATCATTTACAGTGCATAGCATTATGATAAGAGTCACGGAATTCAGAGAAATTTCAGTCCCTGTAGGATAAGGTTAAGGAGACCTTGCATGAGAAAATGTCATGATAATGTGGTAAATGTAGCCACACAGCCTTGGGAAGACATTGAAGAAAAAAAGAAGTAATTGATACGGATTGATATTTTGGGATTTTAGTAAGACATATTCTGCCATGATGGTGTTGTCTTTACCTGGGGAGTCCATGGTTATTTCAGCAAGACAATGCCAGCCCTCATCATGCTACAATACAACAGCATGTGCATGTGTTTGCCTGGATTAAAAAATTATTAGTTTTAATGAAAAGCAGAATCAATAAACACTAAGCACTGTCAATCAAATTAGCCATTTTATATTTACAAAATAAATTTAAATTGATTGGTGAAAGCATTGGAAATATTTTCTTTGAACATTCACCAGTTATATACAAGTTTTAAGCTTTTATTGCATTTAATAAAAACATACAATAGGTATGTACAAACCCCATTTATAGAAAAAAAGTTAATAATGACAAAAAAACTATATTCAACTATATTCAACAATTGTTTCTAACCGTCCTTGTCTGTATGTTGACTACTTATACTGACTAATGGCTGTGGGGAGGCATGTCCTCATATAATAGGGAACAATTCAAATGTGGCTAATAACTATCATACTTTTCCAGTGTTTCCATACAGAAAAGGTCCACCTCCCCTTCCTCCACGCATGTCCAAGCCTATGATCTCTGTGACGGCCCAGAGCAGCACTGAGTCCACCCAAGATGCCTACTTCCAGAGTACGGGCCAGCCTGCGCTGGGACGGCCCAAGCAGCACAGTAATTCTGTGGATCTGACTGAGAGTAGTGGCCGAACCTCCAGAGGGGCTTACTATTCAGCTGGGGGTTCCTCACGGCTCAGGCAGAACAGTAACTCTGCAGAGAGCATGGACGGCCGGGCACTAAGAGATTCTGGCTATCCTGTAGGGTCAGGGCCCATGAGGCCCAAACACAGCAGCTCTGCTGACAGCCTGCTGGAAGGACCCAGGCCAAGGGAGAGGGCTGGAGGAAGCCTGGGCAAGTCGGCCTCACTGCCTCAGAACAGCATGACCCTGAGCAAGACAGGGCAGAGCACAGAGGAGCACAGGCAGGACGGCAAGGGGCGCAAGTGGAGACCCTCCATAGCAGTGCAAGTAAGGAAGCAGCGATGCACAATCATGGCAGATCTTATCAGACAGGAATGTAAATCTCTTATCTCACAACTGTTCAGTTACAGTTCTTTAGAAATGACTTCAGTGAATCAGGAAATCTCAAACCTCAGCATAGTTTGATTAAGTTCAGTTCAGTTATGGTGGCATAATGAACCACATTCTATTGTAAGTCTGTTACTACAGATTTGTCAGATAAGGAGGAGGTTTGAGTGAAGGCTATGTTTTCAGATGAGTTAACACTATAGCTTTTCATGAAATTAACACTGAGCTAAGTAAACCCACCATTGTTCTATGATGTTAGTTGTTATTTGTTATTGTGAACACACCATCAACACACCATGATGAAATGTAATATTTGTATTTAACCCATCACACGCGCATATATGGAGCAGCAGACCACTGTCAGCAGTGGGCAGGGAACAGTGTAGTGGGATGGTGCCTTGCTCAAGGGTACAGTACCTCAACCTTCTGATTGCAAGGCCAAGGTCCAAACTACTAGGCCACCACTGCCCACCAATGTGGTTCATCATTAGACATCATAACAAAATGGGTGTTACAGTAATCCAAAGAAAGTTGACTTTACCTTGACAATAAAGGCCCAAATGTCTCTCGTAGTTTATTCCAAAGCCACTGTAATCTAATCATTCTCATTTCAGGCTTGTTCAAGAAGATGTGCTTGTAAATCATTCACAAACACACACACACACACACACACACACACACACACACACACACACACACACACACTAATGCTTATGTATCTGTAACATCTGTAATCATGTTGCAGTCCTTAGTAAAGCAGATGCCTACTGCATTAAGTGATATATTTGTAATTGTGAACACACACATGCACAGTACACCACAACACAATGTGTATTTTGTAGCAGTTCTTCAGGAATGAAGGACAGCCAACAGTGGATTGACAGGTTATGCTTGAACAAGCTAGAATGCTTGCCAGATTTATTCAACAGCCCTTATCTGGGCTAATCTGGTACTAGTGTGTCCCCTAGAGGCAGGATGTGCATGAGCATGAGCCTGTGAGCCAGTCATGGCGGTGAATGGCCAGGCCCATGGAGTCACCAATCTCTATACTCGTTATGGAGAGAGTGGGCCTGATCATCCACCGCCAGCTCGCTCACACAAACACAACACATCAAAACACATCAGCTCTCATGCTGATTCTGCTCCTGTAATACACAGAACATGAACAATAGACCACAATAGCTGCACATCTCCTCCCATGATGCACCCATCCTTACACCCAATAGCATCAACCCAGGACCATTACAATATTTTGGACAGTATACATTGTGACTTATGCGTAAAGGCTTGCAATATGTTTTAAGGCAAATAATAATATTCTTCAGTAAGTTTCTAAAATGTGGAAGATAGCAAACAAACCAGAAACTCTTCATCCTTAAACTAGAAACTAGAAACACTCATCTTTGAAAGGGTGTGTCCAAATATTTGACTGGCATTGTGCATGTTTTGTTTCACATTGTCCTCTGTGTGTATGCAGGTGGACAGCTCTGAAACTTTGTCAGACTCAGATACAGAGGGAAAAGCACTGAGAGAGGTGCACTCCATTGGGGTACAAGTGGAGGATGACAAGAGGTATTGGCTCTTGTCTTGCTTTCATTTCTCTTTTTTGCATTGTTTTTCTCCATGATTTTCTCTCTCACTCCTTAAGCAAGTGTGTAATCAGAGGTGATTGGATGGAGTGTGAATCACAGTGTGGGCTGAGCTGTAGGTACAGGGGGAAAAGCACACACACACACACACACACACACACACATGCAGACACACTCACACAGACACATACGCATGTGCTCTCACACAAAAAAGGGTGTATGTGTTTGGTGCAGTGTGGTGAGAGGATATAATCAGTCCTTACGTGAAACGCTGAAAAGTGTGACTGGATGGCAGTCATCCAGGCAGGGCTGATGAGCTCATTAGCATGTGCGTCATGTGACAGGATCATTACCCTTGTCGACTATACAGATATGAGGTCAGTACTGGTCACAGAACAGAGGACGTGTCTTACTAGACTTGTCACTATGCTGTCATGCAAAACTACATAGAAAGAATTTTAAAAATTACACATGTAAATGTGTTTATTAGGTCATTGTACATCATTGGTAGATAATTCTCTGAAACATCATTTATAGTCTCTACTGCATATTTCTGCATAATTCTTCTTTTTTTCTAAACGCTGTACATCCAGGAGGCATTGGCATAAGTGTGCATCAGTGCATCATTGCCCTCCATATGGTGAGCCCATGGTGAAGCATTAAGCAAATCTACAATTACACTCAGGCTTCACATTAGGTATTCAAAGCAAAGGGGCATACAAGCGTACCACAGATCCTTTTCTGAGTATTAGCACCAAGAATTAGTAGTTTAGTTTTTTCTTCATTGTTCTAGAAAGATGAGCTTTCACTGGGTGGATTCGACAAACATTGAAACACCACTGTAATTGTTTTTATTTCAGTTTTGCTGCTTCCCCTACCAAAGGCAGCCATATTGCAGCATGTTTTGTCACCCAGTCACTGGGGGAGGGTATTCCAGTGGAAAAGTGACAAATGGCGTCAATATATACTGTCAATTGTGGTGAACAATAATCTTCAGGCTTCTGTTATTGTGCTGAATGTACACTCACAACAAGCTATGGGACATTTGAAGTGCTGTTAAGCTGCTGATAACTGAACCTTTTGAGACGAATAAAAGAATATTGTCAGTTTTATCTTACCTGAGGTATTATATTGTTGTGAAGTGTGTCTGTACCATGTGTTTATTGTGTGTGTCAATGTGTGCCTTCAGACGAGCTCGCTTTAAGCGCTCCAACAGTGTGACAGCAAGTGTACAGGCTGATCTGGAGACAGAGGGCTTTGGCGCTCTTAGTGTTCCCACCCAGGATAAAGGCTTGCAGTTCGGCTGCTCCTTCCAGCGGCACTCCTCCGAGCCAGAGTCGGCTAGTCAACTGATGGAATACCGCACTGTCCACACACAGGGCCAGTGGGCCTACCGTGAGGACTACCACGGCGGCTACTCTACTGAGCCCTGCCCACTGGAGCTGAGGGCCCTGCCCCACTCCCACTCAGCCCTCCCTTTAGCCTCTGAGCGCAGCGGGCCGGGCTGGCATGAGGGTCCCCGTAGTCTGCCGGACTCTGGGCGTGCCTCACCCTGCCTCCGGGATGGGGAATTCTTCTTGAGGTTGCTGCAGAATGAGGTGGAGAGGATGGAGGGCTGGTGTCAGAACATGGAGCGAGAGGCAGAGGAGAATGAGCTGCCAGACGAGGGTGAGTTACAGCATATTTCTGGTTCTGCACATTTTGATACACAGAAAAGTAAAGGATTTCATTTACATGATTCATTCCATTAACACATTAACCAAAAGTGATTAAACTGAAAATCTAAATTGAGTTCATATACTTTATTCATGTGGAAATCTGAATCAAGTAAAATCAGAGCATCACTTTTTCAGTGTGCCAGGTGTTTTCCTTAATAGCAATCTGAATATGTGTCTTTTATAAATCTGAATATGTATTTGAGGATGAACAAATGTTTTCTTTTCCTTCCACTTTCTCCAAATACTCATACAAGCATATTCACTCATGTAATAAGTAATAATTGTAATAAAAGACGTTTTGTGGTTGTTTCACTCCACTAAATAGGCTGATATTGGGATCTTCCAACTCATTTAAAGACTTTCAGAAACGCTTTGCTGGTGTCCACATTTATTCTTTACACATTTTATAACTGGGGACTACCAGATTTTTAGCCTTTTCACACACACACACACACACACACACACACACACACACACACACTTTTAAAAGAATCAAATCAGTAGCAGTACCATGATTGACTCCAAAATAAAACAAGTTGAATTACCCATCTGCACTTTCAACACATTCTGCTCCATTTATATACAGTGGGTAAAATAAGTATTGAACATGTCACCAATTTTCTATGTAAATATATTTCTAAAGGTGCTGTTGGCATGAAATTCTTTCCAGATATTCCAGTCTGTAATAACCCATCCAATACACATGTGGAAAGAAATCAAACTATACTATTATTATAAACAAACTATATATATTGGCTGTAAAGAGGGACTGCAATTACACGCAAAAGGACATTTATGTTTATGTTTCTGGGGTTTTTTGAGGGTTTTTCCCCAGATGTTTCTGCATTGCTGGTTCACATTGGTCAGTGAACTGGCATGGGCACATTTTATCAAATTAACTGCTGTTGACACACTGTCATGTGATACATGCATGATGTAATCACGCAAATTCTGATCTGACTGTTGCTATTATGCTCAAATGACAAATATATGCCACTTAGGACCCCATAAGAAAATGACTATGTTCACAAATATCAGCTCTGTTTCATATTTAGCCCTAAAATCTTTATCACTCTAACCTTGTAGTGTGAACGTTGCCTTCTTTTCTAACCTTTATCAGAAAGCAGTATTCATTTGAGCTGATAAGGGTCGTGTTGTGAGCTTTTCTCTTCTGCCCTGCAGTGCTGGAGCTGATCAGAGCAGCGGTGGGCAGTGCACAGATGCTCATGTCCCAGAAGGTGCAGCAGTTCTTCCGCATGTGCCAGCAGAGCGTGGTAAGCAGCAGGCCTTTCCTCTCTTGGGCTCCTCTCACTAGGGAGCTGCTGATGAATTTCATTACAATTTCATTATAATTTTGTTTTAAAATGTAGACAGCTGAAAATCTGGGGCAGTCAGCTGATTTTACCTCATGCCCTCCCTCAGGACCCCTCAGCATACCCCCAGCCCACTACTCAGGATTTGGCCAGCTTCTGGGAGCTGCTGCAGCTGGCCATTGAGGACGTGCGAGTTAAGTTCCAGGACCTGCAGCGGATAAAGGACTCAGGCTGGAGGCTGCCTCCAGAGAAGAAGGTGAGAGGGGAGGCCTGTTCAAAGCCACTGTGTGGTCAGGCCGGTCGCACAGAGTGAACAACAGCGTGCAGAGGAACTGCTGTCATTATGGACCACCATGACCCACAACTAGCAAGCTAGTTTAAGAACAGAGCAGCAAAACTATAGACAACACTGTTGAAATGGGCAACAGCGGATGCACTGCCTAAAAAATACTATTCTTTTCATTTTTACATATTTAACCCATATTACTACTACTTACTATTCATTACTACCCTTACTACTACTGCTATTACTACTACTAAACATAAGTTTAATGCAAGATGCGCAAAACATACACCGGTATTTTCAAAAAGAGAACAAAATAAATCACCTTTTAAAAATCCTGTTCTCTAATGTGAGGTGGAAATCCAGCCAATTGAATCACAATAACAATGTTTTGCATCATCAATTGTGACGGAATGGTGACATTACAGCTCAACAAACGCCTCTTTTTTTTCGCACATCAGCTAACCACTCACTATTGGGTGCTTCCTAATTGGCTGGAGAGTCTGGAGAACTAGTTTGCTTTAATTTCCCATGTGTCTTGTAATCTTGCGCTGTTACTGTAACAAACCTCTGTTTCTTGAGTCCAGCTATCTGTCGTAAGTGCAGTGAATCGTGCCTTACCCAGCTCTTCATCTTTTCACTTTTTGTTTCTGAAATGCAATCTGCCTTGAATTTTATGCCAAAATAAATGTAATTTACAAATGCCTGTCATGCATTTAGATGCAGCTCAAAGTGCTTTATGTTGTGCTTAAAAGACAAATGACTCAAGCAGTCAGATTAGTGTGGCTCAAGTACATCTAATAATAAGAATCCACAGCTTGAGGACATCCAACAGTGATTAGACTGCGCATAACGATGTACCTACGTCGTCTGGACATTCTGATCAGGTTTTGGTTCAAAATAACTCACCAGAAGGATCTGACCAGATAAATGATTCATAATTTTCCACAAATTATGTGTTAAAACACTGTACTGTGTATGCAGAAGTGTATGTTACATAACCGAGACCACACACAAAGCAGGTCCATTATTTCATAGTAGGTTTTGTTGTAACATTAATGTGAGGTCAGTTTAAACAGGCCTGTTACTGAGGAAGTATTGGATGAGATTGCAGGTCATGCATTTAATAAATAAGTATTAACATTGCAAATTCATTGAGTCTTACAGTAGAGAAACCTTCGTGCAGCCGACCAGGACCAGAACCAATTAACCAGTGAGCAAATAACTAATTCGTGTTCTCTCTCTTTGTCATTCAATCACTTTTTGTCCCGTCTTGCACATTCTAACCCACCTGCATTATAACTGCACTTTCCATCTTCTTTCTTCCATACCTACACTTTCACATCTTTCCCTTGCTTGCATGTGTGTCTGTACATTTGGTGTCATATATCCTACACTTCTAACTTCATCACTGCCCCAATCAACCATTCCCTCCAACGCTCATCCCAGGAGGAGAAGAAGCTTCCTCCTCCATTACCAAAGAAGCCAGTGGGTGGTGTGACTGGGAGTCTGCGAGCAGAAAGCTTGGCTGAAGCAGGGGGCAGCAGTGGCATGTTGGTGGTCTCTCATGGGCGTGGCTTACCCATCCGGGACAAATCCTTGGACCTGGGCGAACGTCAGAGGCAGGAGGCCAGGAGGAGGCTCCTTCAGGCAGGCCCCAAACGGGCCGCCTCTTTCCGGCAGAACTCAGCCACGGAGAGCGCGGACAGCATCGAAATCTACATCCCTGAAGCTCAGACCAGACTGTGAGCTGGACCTGGTCACTTCTGTCCATCATATAACCATAGCAATTCCCCCACCGGCCACCTGCACACACCCACCGCACTCACGAGTGGCCTGGGAGAAGGCTTAAAGGCAGTCTAACTCGCTCGAGGGTGTGTCTCAAAGGAAGATGGGTACTTTCTGGATGTGAGCTCACTCACTTGTTTGTGTTGAACCAGTGTTAATTCTCACAGGAAATTAAAAGGGCTCCCACCAGCACAACCAAGTAGTATGAGATTGAGGGGTTTGCTTATAAAAATGCTTGTATAATATCCCAAAACCTTAGGACTGTTTCAATACATTGCCTGCGCAAATACGGGTGCAAAATCATCTTGGTGAGAGGAGCTTAGATTTTAGTTAGCAGAACCTCTTTTGATATAGTCTTGATATATAAACTGTGCATTTAAGTTTTTTTTCCTAGTGTTGTGACAGTAGGTCCTCTCACTGTGAAACAGCAGCACACTCTAGTGGCCAGGGCAGGTAAGTGCACCCTTAAAACTCAGGCCAGTTGATACAAATGGTAACATAATTCAGTACCTTTTTCATTTCCTGGCTAATAATCAATCCTCAACAGGGATGTACTTGTGGTCAAAGTGTCTAATTCCTTTTTTGGATTATCCTATTCAATGTAGAAGATATGACTGATTTTCTGAATGAGGGCAGAGTCTATAAAGCTGCCGTGGAGCAAACTGTGCTATAAAGGCTTCAGCTAATGGTCTTTTGTTTACTAGCAGCACAAGGGCACAGAAGACAATCCCCATTGTCCCCAGTGTCCCAAGCTCCATGCAGCGCAATGGTTTAGGAAAGAAAATCACTTACCACAAGCATGGGTGTGTAAATGGCAGAAAACTACACCAACCAACCATCATAGCAGCTTGTTGTTGGAATGGGAGTGACGATTCATGTGTAAGTTATAAGAATATAAAAGAATTGAGTTTGGTATGTATACATTTTTTTCTGTTTCTTTTTTTCCAACTATTGAATAGATGCCACTCATTACACCAAAATAAGTGGCTGATATCTCTAATCGTTGGCCTGGCTGTGTTCTGGTTTGTGTGTGTGTGTGTGTGTGTGTGTAACATAGTGGGCACATGGGAGATGTTTGGCTTTTGTGTGTGGAACGTTGGGAATTAAATAATGCAAGGGAATGGCTGGCCTTTTCTAACACTGGTGCCAAAACCTCTGCTTTTACTTTTACTTTTAGCGTGCTTCTTTTTTCCAGTATTTTATAGGAAGATGTATATTTTATAAAGTACATTTTTAGATTCGAATATAAAAATCCCAGAGTACCCTATCAAAAGTGAAGTATTAATCCAAACTATAGAGAAGAGAAGGATGGGGTAGCTCTGTGCTGAAGCATATCTGCGTTCTTTACTTTGCCCACTGGAGTGTTCTCCTCTGGAGCCCGTTTGTCTCGCTCGGAACCTGACAGGATGGGTTCATGGTGTGGAATTAATGAAAGAAGTTGGTCAGGAACCACTTATAGTCCCCGTCCTCTTGTATCGACTACATGTGCCTAATAAGCACTGTGTGGCTTTCTAGACTGATTTTAATATTGTATTCAATATAAAGTATGTTATTCACATGGAATATGTATTGTTCTGATAATCCTGAGAATTTTTAACACTTTATTGGATAATTTCAGCAGCTAATATTCACCCTGACCTGGATGTTTCTATGTAATATGCATGCCTTTGAATACATCCATGTAACCTTTTCTATTCTAGTTCAATCTGTGGATCTGTATTCTTTGTTTTTCCATTCACAAATCTGCAATGGCTCACTACCAACTGTATTTTCAACAAAAATTATTTAAATTTATTCATCAGCTTATGGGCACAACGGTTTGTATGCAACATGTTGCATTTGTATTCTTTCCCACCTGCTGAAACTTTTTGTCTGATTCATGGAGAAGCTATTTTCTCTTCATCCCATATTTGAACTGCAACGGAAATGAGATTTTAACCGACCCAATCCAGCAGCTCTTTCAGTCCAGCATAAACTGTCTTCAAGTTTCATCAAATATTCTTATGTAATTAGGAAACGTGGTGAATATGTCTATCTGGCCTGACGTCAGATGATTGAAAAGCACAACAGACTACTCCCTTTTCCACTGTGAAGGACATACTAGGACTAAGGGTCAAATCTTCAAGATTTAAACATTTACCAAAATCACATTCTGGGTATTTCTTCTGCTCTCAGACAGTATTTGGTAACTTTTTGAACCGAGTCTGAGTTTTTAAAGGGTCGTTTTCAGTTTTTAATGGACTCGGATGATGCGGGAATCTGCCACACACTGTTCCACTGAACAAAATACGAGTGGACGGACCCTCTAAATCCATCCCTGAATCAATGAATGGAACTGGATCTTTTCGTTGAGCAAAAACACACAGCTAGTCTCTGTACCTCTTTGCCTCAGCTTCCCTCTCTGAAACACGATCCAGGAACTTTGTCATACACTGTCAGGGTACATGGGACATTAAGATGGGCAGGGGAACTTGGCACCACCTCCACAGTGCCACATGTCTTGAGTCAATGAAACCCAGACAGCGTAAACTCACTTCTCTGTTGGTATTCTAATTGCCTTTGCTAAAGAAATCGAGTTTCTAGTGCAAAAACAGGATGTAGCCAGTGTATTTGCCGTTAAGAAATATATATATACAGAACTAGCTAGTGTGGGTGATACTTCTGTCCTGGTAGCACAGAGGAGCTTGTAGCAGCGTGTGTTCAAGACACTGTGATGTTGTCTTTATCTGCTCCATAATAAAGCACTGCAGTACTTAAATCACTCAAATATTAACATGGGTCATAGATTTCTGAGTAATTACTGTGTAATTAAATATACCTTCTCAATCTCTGTTTTATGATGTAAATATATCTGTTGCAATGGAAGTTGTTACTAAAATTATATGGATTGTTATCATAACTTATTACTATTATCACATTATACTGAAAAAATATTCTGAATTCTGACTATGGGAAACCTATTCTGTATTCTCAAAGGTGTGTTTATAATGTATAGAGATCTACCCTATTTAGAGCTACTTTTTTAATGCTGCTTAAGTAGAAGGTGGACTGGGGGGGGGGGGGGGGGGAGAAAAATACATTTTGTAGTAAAACTTCTACTCTGTTAACCCAGGGGCTGCTGCATGCAAGTTTATGGTTGAGATCATAAATGGACTCAGTTTGTATCAGGATGCATACAAGATACAAAGACACGATATGAAGTATTGGTCATTTTTGTCTCACTAAAGGATAATGTGGGCATTTTATTAATGTAGCAATTTTGTTCCTCCTGCATTCACTAACAAATTTCAAAATTCTAAATATTCCAGCATTGTGCACCAATTTACTACATTACACATTTAGAAAATCAAAGTGTAATACAGTGCCGAGATACAAATCACATCCTTTTAATTTTGTACTTCGTGCTTTTTTACCGGCCAGATCTAATAGCAATAGCCTCCTACTTCAACTTTGATGACTTTATGGAATATGGCAAACCTGCTGTAGTTTGGTGCGAGTACGTGTTGCAGCTGACCAGAGGACATGCAACAGTGGAAAAGTACATGGGTCACGTGTTTTAGTTTCAGTTAGTCATTGTTCTCTTGCCATAGACGTGTACAGCTAAATGTCTGCTAGCGCCAAGTTGAGAGAAGGCACACTGTGATGTGGTAAACCTAACACAGAATGTAACACTGTCAATGGTTGTAAACATTTTTTTTAAGTATTATAAAGCTATTTTAGCGAGTTATATCATTGTTGTCCAGTTGTTTTTTGTGTCTGTTTATTATTTCACAATAGCAAATAGCTGCCATATCTGTGGTTCATTTGTTTGAAGAATGTACAATACAGACACCAAAATAAAAAGGATCGATAGGTTAGAAAAAGGAGTCTGTACTTGTACTAAAATGAAATAAAAATTTTAATTTATCAGTTACTGATATAAAGTAAAAAAACACAGAAAAAAATCCATTACAAACTGATAGGAGACTCGACTCCTCTCCCCTGCTGAAATAGAAGCCATCGGTTGAGGAGGTGAACGGCACAAAGATGGTTCATGCAGCTGGTGTCTTTTGGTCCGTATTGTTGTTGTTTGCTGCCTGAGGCTACATTCATAAATGGGGAGAGGATGACGGGGATGATGAAAACTTGGATCAAGTAGGAAAAGCTAGAAGAAGAGGAAATAAACAGGAAATTAACAAAAATTTGAAAGCACCAAGTCAAATGACTTTCACCTTTAAGCTTTTTCTACTTTGGCACATTTAAAAAGCAGAAATCCTACCTGGCAAACGTCTGGCTTAGTTCACTCCTGTGTTTCCATGCTTTCATCTTCTCCTTCTCCTCCCTCTTCCAATGCTTCATCTTCCTCTTCCTTGCGCTCTGGAGGCTTCTCATAGGCTTTCTCTGATGGAGTGACAATTACGCCATCCCAAGTGGACATCTCGGAGGCCAGATCTGTATATAAATTATATGGCAATCCCTCATGAATCTTTTTGGAGTGTTTCAGGAAAAAAAATCGATTGTAATAATTGTGGAGAAGCAAGAGAATTTAATTAGTGGAGAACTCACAGCTGGCATCTCCCTCAAGGCCCAATATCTTCCTGTAGCCACCATGAGAAAGAACCCTTACCAGTGTCTGCGCTGTAAAACACACCATATCCTGCAAAACACACAATAAGTTTGCTCAAATCAAAATTTCAAAGCATTTAAATCAAGTTTTTCACCACTGTAGTAGCAAAGCCGCATCTCAGGACAGTGTATTTCCAGAATACGGAAGAACATTATTGTCTTAAGTTTTTATCCAAGCTATGAGTGAGCATTTAGCATGAAATGTTCATTGGATATAACCGATGGTAATCAATATAACACCAATAAATTACATGTTCATCTCTGTAACTCCAAGAACATTACCTGCTGCTCTAAGGTCATTACAGTGTGCACACGGAAGTTTCCACTTTCACATGGGTCAGTGATCCCTACAGACCCAGGCAGAAAAAGCCCAGCTGCTAACATCTGTAGACAGCGCCTACGTCAAGTAAAAAGGAACGACAGATGACAAACTGCTTGTTTACACAATAAATATACACACATTGTGGAAAAAAGAAGGACCACAGATTTACCTGTAGGCAACGTTGAGTGAAAGCGGCTGCCTGGAGGGGTTATTCATGACAGCAGAGTGTCCCTAAAACAAATGTATTTATTGATTTATTTTTAATCAAATGTGAAACATCTACACAGCAGACTAGATTCAATTCCATTTTACTTTTTTTCTTGATTGAAACCTTAAAGAAAGCTACAAACCAGATATTAAAATGATATTCCAAAACGTGCCTAAGATCACCCAATTTAAAGTGATACTCTTCTGTACAACATTTAATGAAGTCAGTTGTAACGAAAGAATATGACAGTCTGTCAGTTTTATCACTCACCAAGAGATCTAAAATCCAAGGGGTAAGTGGCTCAAACCCAGGAAAACGCACCCGCAGGTCTTTCAGCAAGCGGATCAAAACCTTAACCCTAAACAACAAATATGACACACTGATTTAGTTTATACTTAAATTAATATGGTAAATTAAAAAAACTCTGACAAAAGAACAGGTATAGCAACAACGTTTCTACAAAAAAGAAAAAGAAGTGAATAGTGAATTTTTAAACTCTGATCACACATTGTTACATCAATACAGATTGCTGTATTGTTTTCAATGGCTCAAAAAAAAAAAAAAAAAAACATTTCAGAATGGGATCAATGTTCTTACGTTGACTGAGAGGCATTCTCCTCAAACCAGCGAGCATGGCGAATGGCAGCTAGAGCACTCTGCAGCACCTTAATCTCAACTTCAGAGAAAGAAATATTACACAGGTTAACATGCTTTAAACCACAACAAAAAAACAAGCTTGAATACTAATAGATTTCTTGCATACGGTGGAGTTCAGGGTCGAGTTTGCGCAGATTGGGAGGAACAGTAGTGATTAGGATCTTCACTGTAGCATCAGCAGAGCTGATCTCAAAACCGGTCTCATTGGTCAGCATAGATAGCACTAAAACAAGAAACAACCAAGTAACACCCTACAGAAAATAAATATTTCCTATATAACAACACATGCATGTAGTCTATAAACATTTTTAAAGCTTTCTGACTGAATCATGTCCTCACCCTCAGCTGGGTCCTGGGTGCGGAGAGTCTCCACTACTTTGTTTCCTAGTGCTGCAACAGCCTCCACTGTGCCAATCAAAAAGTTTTTTTATTATTTACACTTCGTTCCCCAATAAACAATCTTATTAACTTACATTTTTAAGAAAGCGGTCAACTCACAAGTGGGAAGAATCTTCAGGATAACCACAAGATCTGCTACATTGTGTCCTGTTGTCATTGTACCCTTTTTGTATGAGCCCACTTGACGCACCTCCTCAATTTGCTATGTAAAGATTATACAGTCATACAGGAACAATACTAGCATAAAACTAATTCAATCAATATTAAACTGAAATATCTGGTTAAAAAGCGTAACTCACCACTTCAAAGTTTCCAGGAGCAACAATTAAATTATCAATCACATTGTTGATCTTCGTTACCAAGGATAAAATTGAAGACTGGAAAAACAAATGGAAAGAAGAATGATTAGTACAGAGTTAAAATGGTCCACCCCTACAGTCTCGTCTTCATGAGTTTAAATGTAATAAACTGTAATAAATGTGTCAAAAATAAACATGCTTTTTGAGCACACTGTTGACATCCTCAGTACTTGGGACACAGACCAGTGCAGCTCAGATAAGTGAATAAAATTTGTTTTATGGAGAATTTCTGATAGCACCTTTCAAATGTGGCACCAATATTCAATATTTGTCAGTGTCAAAATATTGAGAAATCACCTGGACTCTCTTTATGTATGTGTATACACACACACTGACATTTTCTGCATAATGACATTAACAACTCAAAAGGCCCATTTATAAATGTTCACTGACTGGACCGTTTGGAAGATGTACAGACCATGGCATGCTTTTGCTCTCCAGCCCATGACAATAAGAATGTCTGGTATAGATATTAAATAACATATTAAAAGATACCTGTTCCGCGGGTGTAGGGCTGAGGTCTTGGTTGCGTTTCAGCAGAGACTCACTAAATGCAGTCTCATCAGGTGCAGGCTTCACCCGAGGAAAGGCCATTTCACACTGAAACAGAGATATGGTTATGTTACAAAGGCTGCCACAATAGCAGTGAATGTTTCAGAAGCACTACAACATATACAACACTTAGTATACAAAGAAAAAATAACTTCTAAACATGTTTATGTAAGGTTATTCAAATCTGGTCCTGGCAGCATAATTTGGGGGTTTTCCTGCTATACACACACCTACTCAACCTATGAGTCTTTTAGACCTAGACCGGTGTAAGACATTCATTCTGCCGGCCTGGAGCTGACAAAGTAGACCTACAGTGGCATTAACAATCTGTTTCTTACAGTTTTTAACCCCATGATCAAATACTGTAATAAGGATTTATAAGAATATCTTCAAACAGTAACAGTACAACTGCCTGCCTTGCACAAATACAATGTTAACATATACAAGGGAACCATACACCGCTCATTCTTTACAACGTGAAGGTGACTATGTGTCATTGTAACCCATCACACATGGAGCAGTGGGCAGTTCAGGGAGCAGTGAAATGGGGACGTGCATTTCTCAAGGGCACCTCAGTGGTGCACGGGCCAGGACTTGAACCTGCAACCTTCCAGTTGCAAAGGTAAGTGGTGACCTATTCACTAGGCCACCACTGCCTCATCCCCAAATGATGCTTGTATGTGCGCTTACAATAAAAGTATGCACTTTTTGGTCCAGATGCCTTGATCTAAGGCCTCTCACGTGCTTGATCAGTAAACTGATTACCAATATTTATGGACAAGGTGCACATTCAAGTTTTATCTCAACAATGAAGAACACTTACGACGTAGAAGTCAAACGGTATGTGTGGGACAAAAGGCCGGTACCTGGAAAAAAACAAAGGTGAGAAACGGCGAAGCAGCGAGGCCAGAGTGAAAACAAAAAATGTTTATCAATCGCCAAGGATTACACAAAAAAGTTGAATTACCCCTGAACCAATCCTCCTCGGGAGCCGAAACGGCCACCACGGCCCCTTCCCCTGTCGCCTCTGAAGGAGAGACAGATCTTAGTTACTCCACTGTTGAGACCACAACATCTACAAGTCTATGACGACTAGTCAACTTCCACATTCACTATTGTTATTATCGTCAGCTGGTATCAGAAGTAAAAATTTAATTTAGTTCTGCAAAATACTGTTAGCCGCGCTACAAAACGTTATACGGCCAAGTCTGCTGGCTAGCCGAACAAGCTAGCCCTGCTGTATAGCCGAACAAGCTAACCGTGGTTCATTCATTCACAAACTGCATCGAGAACGATGATCCAGAAGAGCTTCATCTTTTGTGTTATGTTTCATATATAAACGCTAGTCAAATGTCTTTCTAATTGCCATGGAAATATCAAAATATCCAACGCACATTTACATTTTTCGCCAACTATTTAGCAAAGCTACATCACCAGTGTTATTAGCGCAAGCCGGCTAAACGCAATGAAAAATCCGTCAAACGTTCGCAATGTAACATTCTTACATCAATACGATCAAATACAGCGCCTTGTTTTTTTAAATGTACATCTTTACCTCATTGCGTAAGACGTTTTGGCAGCTTAATGTAACAATAAACGGATGAAAAAACGGCCACAGGCCTCCGGTGCTGGCGTGAGCTTCTAAGGTGATCTGAGCTAAAGCTAACAGGGGAGAGGAAATGGACAAAGGATGTAACTGTGACAAAATAAAAGTCTGTACACGGACATTCTTCTGAAAAGTTATCAGTCGGGAAAAAAAAGAAAATTGTTCGAATTTACAAAGGATTACAAATTGATTCACAGATTCATTTTGGTCATGTTCATAACTTTGAAACGGAATGTACTTTTAAAAAGCCCCAAAACTTGCTTTAAATGTATTATCTTGGTGTAAAAGGTTGTAAAGTTGTATTTGTGACCTAAAATCATCCTCAAAAATAACCTTTTAGCTTGATAACTTCATAACACACAATGTGTTTAAAATGTTGTTGTTCTTTTTAAATTAAGCAGGCCCTTAATTCCAGAAAAACATAAAGTAAAAAATCCCATCAAATAAAATGTTTATTTTACTAAACAATAATATTTATTTATTTATTTATTTATTTATTTATTTATTTATTTATTTATTTATTTATTTAGATTACTTTTTACCTTTATCATTTAAGGTTATTCACTATAACAGAACTGATTAAATTACCAGCAAATACTGGAAAATTGGAGTGTTCTAAAACTTGTGACTAGTAACATCATACAAATATACAAAAATATACACATAACATAAATACATACAAACATGTTCTATTTCACCTTTATATTAATGTAAATGGACAGTAGTGTAGAATTAACTGAACTGATAAATAAGAAAAAATATTTCTAGTAATAAATAATATATAATAAAACAAATAGAAAACAGCACTAAACAAAGTGTGTATGAAGATAAGTACACCCATCCCTGGAGCCCTAAAGTGAATCTTAAATATGATTCCTGAAGTGATGCAGAGCAGATGAACTCCTTCTCCCAGCACATTATACAGTTTGTCATATTAGTTATTATGTCAAAATGTTTAAATGTCTCTAATGCACATGTATTCTGGACTATAAAGGAGAAAATTTGTCTCTTTTTGATGATGCAATCAATGGATTTTTATTTAATTGTAATTTATTAGTCCAAATGCCAATGTATTGATCGTGTGATTTTTACCAATTAGGGGGAGAGAGTGGGATTCTAAAAACAAGTGGTTGTCCAGAAGAGCTTCATATTTTATTGATTTTGCAGTAGCCCAATTTAACTATAACCAGCATTTGAATGATTTTTGAATGTCAATATGTACAGAACAGAGGCCCAATTCAGCTCTGTTTGTATTATTGTATGTATGTATAACAGTGTTAGCAAATTCTGATTAAATTTTTTTGCAGTCATGTTTTTTTAAAGTATTACTTTGGTCTTCATTTTCACCTAAGTGTAATATAATACATTTTTATTACTGAATTAAACAATTTGATCGACAATTTTGATTGTCAAGTCATTTTTATTTATATAGTGCATCTTACAACTGTTATTGTCACAAAGCAGCTTTACAGATTCAAGGAAGAGGTCCATAGTAGTTGAACTAGTCTGGGAGATGTGAGCAGGAGGTCCCAGTGGTAGGTAATCTGGTAATGGCAGGCAAAAGGGGCAGCACATCCAAATGTACAGGTAGACATTAAAGCAAGTGGACCTTAGGGCTGTGCATATGTGGCTGTCCTCAGTAGGAGTGAGTGGGTTCCAGCAGTAAGAACTTCAGCCAGAAGTGGAGCATCAGGATGGTCCAGACAGCTGGATGGGACGGAGCCTTATATGTATATGCAATATAAGCAGTTTTACAGATTGTTGGGGGTTCTCAATGTTATGATTGGTTATTAACAATGTACATTGTATTCTGAGTGCAAGTAGGAAAGACGACCTATGACAGCATAACAAATGGGGAGAGCCAAAAAGGTGGCACAGACATAAGGGCATCATGGGGGATGAGGCAGCCAGACAGTCTACCGTCAACAAAACTGAGTGAGTGTGTTTAAGTGGGGCGTTTAAAACTTTACCAGTAAACTCTATGCTTAAAAACCTTCAATATCTGCCCCTCTTTAAAATAAAAAAGATACTAACAGAAGGCTTGACTAAACAAATGTGTTTTCAGTTTGGACTTACATATTGAGATTGTGTCTAAGTATTAAATGTTATTTGCAAGTTTATTCCATAACTGTGGGGCTTTATAAGAGAAAGCTCTCTGCCCCCTTGCTGTGACCTTTGTAATACAAGGTACCAGCAAAAAACTAAAACTTTTGATCTAAGTAAGTGTGGTAGATAATAAAAGACATATAGTTCACTCAGATTCTGTGGCGCAAGACCATTCACTGATGGTCAATAACAATAATAGTATTTTAAATTGGATCTGAATATTTATTGAATCTAATGGTATATAAAGCTCTTCTGGCCTTTTCATGCAGAGATTTTACAGCCAAACTGAAACTCCCTGAGGAGCTGATATCAATACCCAGGAAATGAAGCTGGTGCTGTGCAGTAAAGTTTGTCCTCCAGAATCTCCTGCACTGACAGGCTCTGCTGTAGGCACTCTTCTGTGGTGGACATCATGCATAGGTAATGAGCATTGAGTAAACACATTTCAGGGCTGTGTAAAGCCTGGCCAGGAATAGCTAACTGCTGCAGTGCTGCTGTAAGATCATGTATATAGATAGTGAAAAGTGTCAGACTCAGGCTGTATCTCAATCTCACTCCATGCTCTTGCAGAAAGAATTCTATTCTAGATTTGCCCATTCATATCACACATTGATTTTATATTTTATCTTTTTATATATTTATATTGAAACTTGATTGTTTCCTGTACCTGGAAGTCTCTTTGGACAAAAGCATCAGCCAAATGAATAAATGTAAATGTAAAAATATTGCCTAATCAAACATCTAATTAAACATACTACTTTTTCTTCTTGGTATTCTTTTTGATTCTTTTCTTTTTGACGGCCTTTTATCACCTCAGTAACATTGCTCGTCTTCGACCTTTCCTTTCTACCAGTGATGCTCATAGTTTAGTCCACGCCTTCGTTATGTCACACATTGACTACTGCAACTCTCTGTTCATCGGTCTTCCTTCCAAATCTCTTCAAAAGCTACAGTATATTCAAAACTCTGCTGCCAGAGTTCTTACTTACACAAAGCACACAGCTCATATCACTCC
>JBBIGC010000137.1:15545442-15556115 GCA_037576955.1 Lepidarchus adonis
TTCCCTGTCTTCCTTTAAATGTGATCTAAAAACCTTTCTGTTTAATGGTTGACACTTTCTTCTGTTTATTTTGTCATGATTATTTTTATTATTACAATTGTTTTTTGTTTTTTTTTCCCCCATGTGTGTGTTTTCATTGTAAAGCGACCTTGGGTTTATGAAAGGCGCTATATAAATATAACTTATTATTATTTTATTATTTCCTTTTCATGTTGCTTTCATTGGGACAGTCTGGCATGGGTACTGGTCTGCAATAGGCAACATCATGTACACTGCTGCTATGAAGAGACACTTGTGCTCTTATGTGAGATTGGACTGGATGAGATGTTCAACAAATTTACTGAGATCTCTTGTTCAGGTGATGTAGAGCTGGGAGAATCTGGTGTGTTGAGTGGTGTGCAGTAGGTCAAGGACGAGGATGAAAGGCAGTTACTTAGAAGAGTAAAGTGAAAAAGAAAAGAAGAGTGAAGAGAAAAAGAAAGATGAGAGAGAGAAAAGGATCTCAAACTTATTTGAGAAGGCCTCAAGATGGGAGTGAGGAGAAAAGAGTAAAAGAATAGATACACACCATTGTTATAAATGGTGCATTTTTACATTTCTATTAAATTTATGTGTATATATATATATATATATATATATTGAAGCTATATCTATATATTGAATATATATCTACACTGAACAAAAATATAAATGCAGCGGTTTCAGTTTTGTTCCCATTTTGCATGAGCTGAACTCAAAGATTTTAAACATTTTTACAAAAGACACATTATTCTCAAATATTGTTCACAAATCTGAATAAATCTGTATTACTGAGCACTTCTCCTTTGCCGAGATAATCCGTCCCACCTCACAGGTGTAGCATATCAAGGTGCTGATTAGAGCATGAATATTGGATAGATGTACTTTAGACTGCCCACAATAAAAAGGCCACTCTGCACAGTTTTCCTCACTGGGGGGTCAGAAAACCAGTCAGTATCTGGTGTGGCCCCCATTTGCCTCACATAGTGCAACACATCTCCATCACATAGAGTTGATCAGGTTGTTGATTGTGGCCTGTGGAATGTTGGTCCACTCCACTTCAATATACAGAACATCCAAAACATGCTCAATGGGTGACATGTCCGGTGAGTGTGCTGACCCTGCAAGAACTGGGATGTTTTCAGCTTCCAGGAATTGTGTACAGATCCTTCAATATGGGGCTATGCTTTATCATGCTCAACATGAGGTGATGGGTCACTCTATCCACAATGTTGACGTCAGCAAACCACTCACCCACACAATGCCTCACACTCTGTCTGCCATCTACCCTGAACAGTGAAAACCAGGACTCATCCATGAACAGGATGCCTCTCCAGCATGTCAGACGCCATCAAATGTGAGCATTTGCAAGTGCTCACTAACACAGATTTAGATTTGTGAACAATATTTGAGACTAATAGATCTTTTGTGTTTGTAGAAAATGTTTCAGATCTTCAAGTTCAGCTCATGCAAAATTGGAGCAAAACCAAAGTTTTGTGTTTATATTTTTGTTCAGTATATTTACTACTGAGTAGCGAGTTCCTGATGCTGCTAGACATGAAAGGGCTCTGTCAGTGGAACATCTTCCTGGGTGGTTTCCAGAGTGCATTTGGGGGTGTATATCTCCAATTGAATCAATTGACTTCTGCCACTAAAATGTCACATAAATCATAAGTTTTTTTAGCAGTTTGTTGACTGTCTCATTAACAATGTTTGGTTTTTTAGCAAAAATGGAAGTTCAAATATGTATTATGTATTAATCAGCCCCAGTAAGGATTAACTATTGCGACATCATAAAGCACTATGACATCTTTATCATTATGATGTCATAATCTATTGTGCTGTTATCAACCATTGTGACATCATTCGGGGCATTGAGACATAATCAACCATTGTGACAATATATACTATTATAATGTTCTAAACCATTGTGACATATTTGACTTATATTGTGACATAATTAACAATTCATAAGGGCGGCACATGCAACACCACTATGCCATGCCTGACAGGCTGGTGAAGCCATGCTCCCATGGCCACACCACAGTCGGCCGGCAGTGGCCAGCAGATAGCACCTGAGGAGGGCAATCAGTGCTTACGGTTTTCCTTTGAATTGGTGCCTTCATAAGTTGATCCTGTGGATGGCATGTGGTCCTTCATCACACCATTGTGACATCCTATATCATTATGATGTCATAAACCATATCAACCATTGTGATTGACCATTGTGACATGATTAACCATTGTTACATCATATCCCATTTTGATCCCATTCTCTACCAAATTAAATAAACGAATGAATGAATAAATTAACAAACAAGTAAGTAAATAAATAAATAAATGTAAAGATAGCCAGATGATCAGCAGATGGCAGCAGACAGCAAATTTTCAGTCAATGTTAGAAAGTCTTTCTGGGTAAAATCTGTTGTTAAATGTGGGAAAATCCTTTAAATTGTTTCATTCTCCTCTGTGAAGAGATCTGGAGAGTGGGAAATGAATAATTTAGCCATTTTAAATTCATTTTGATCTTTTAAAATTTACAATGAAAGTGCTCGGGAAATTAGCAAGAAACTGTGAAATCTGGCGAACTATTCAGTCTGTCTCAGACCCTGTGGATACATTGAACTGTACTCATGTTAGGCTTAGAGTGTTACACAGCAGGAGGGTATTTTAACCATAATATGCTCAGCTGTGTGAGTGAGTGAGTGTGTGTGTGTGTCCCTTGGGGAAGAGCATGTTCACCTGCATGTGTATATGTGTCTCTGGGGGTAGATTATGTTCACCTGTGTGTATGTGTCCCTGGGGTGAGGGGTCAGTGTGTTCACCTGTGTGTGTGTGTGTCTCTGGTGGTAAGCACACAATCATCTCCCACACTGTCATCAGACTACAGCATGTGTCCCGAACACCGCACCGCTACCATGACAACAGCAGTCATCATGACATCAGCACCTCTGTCTGACTCATACTGTGCAGGTCGGTGCAAAAATATGCTGTCCTTTATGTGTTTGTATGAGAGAGAGAAAGAGAGAGAGAGAGAGAAAGAAATTCCATACTCAGATTATTTGAAGTCAAGAGTTATCCATTGTTGTATGATTGACAGCTGTATAGAAAAGACAAAGAAATTCAATTTTTGCAGCAATTTAGTAGACATCCACAAGTTTAATTCTCTATGTACCAAAAATAACACATTTGTTTGTTCAAGGAGCATTGCCGTTACAATATTCAAAAAACAAAATGACAGAAAAATAAAAGCAGACATACAGAAAACATAGTACATTAACATATTAATAAAATGTATTGCACAACTAGTTACATTTATTCCCTTTTAAGTTTTGTATGCTGGGATAAACATGATGTCATCATTAATGCAGTGCTCATGAGACCAAGTTGCAATTATAACAACTTGTACAATGCTTTATAGCGCCTTATTAAGTATTATGTTACAAAATGACGCAAGGGGCATCATATCTAAACATTTGATCACTGGCTGACATGCAGTGAACATATTTTCACTTTAATAACTTTTCTGAACAAATTAATTGTTACATGGACATTTCCTCCACTCATGCAGTTTTTTGACGCACCCAATCCTCCAAGAGAATTAGACCAGAATTCGACTTCAGTAACCCAATATATCAGTTAAATGAAAACAGTATTAACTATTACATACTATGGCTGAACAATTAAGTTTTATATTATTATAAGAAAAATTTCGTTTTTTTTAATTGAAACTGCAATTTGAAGGAGTGTTGCTGCATTTTAATTCTACCCAATACCCAGGTTTACTAATAATGATATCTATATAATGCAGAGATTGTTATTTATGTGGGCTGGCACTATACATTTATAAACACTTTTAGGTGAAAAAGGTAATGATTGAGAAAAAATCATTTGAAGAAAACAATGTCCTCCAATTTGAAATTGAAATAACAGTTAAAAACCTCAAGATAATTTCCATAAAAAGAAAATAATTTCCTATCACATACTAATGCACAGATGTGGAAATCTGGTTCTGAATGGCCAAGATGTTCGGCAGAATTTGGTCATTTTCCAGTCCAAACATACCTGGTTCAGCTGACATTTGATTGCCTAGTTTAGTGTGTGTGTTGTAGGAGGGAAACTACCAAACTGTACTGGACTCCAGGCTTCCATGACCAGAGCTGGGCACTGTACTAAAGCAAGACAGAATTATTTCACATATTAAGAGAATGCTATTTGCGGTATGCGAGAAGGTTTTAGATTTTCAGCCCCTTCTGTTGCTGTATGTGATGTCATCTTGGTGTTGCAATTTGTATTTCAGTTGCTTGGTTTATTAAAAACTCAATATGGTCAAGAACAAGTCGTCCATTTAATTTGAGTGATGAAAAGAGACACAGTTAACCTATGCACTGTTGTACTGCTACTGAATGGAAAGGTTTAAGTGTTGCAGCACATCAATGCTGCAAAAATGTGATCATAAAATGATTGCTACATCAATAAACTGAAGGACAATTAGTATCAAAATGAAGATTATCACCAGCTTTATTACCAATAACTATTAACATCACGTCTTAAGTTGACAAATAGCAGTGAGGTAATCTTTAAAGGAATAGTTAAGCAAAAAAACAACAACACTAAATCAGATACCCTCTTGCCCCTAAATGCAGCTGATCGGCCAAAATATGTTTGGTGTTTAAAGTTTGATGTTCAAAGTTTAATAGATTTACTTTTAAGCTTTGTTAGCCTTGTAGAACCACACAACCAAACTTTATTATTAAACACCAAATTATCTTTGGATGAGTACAGTTGAACTGTTCCTTAAATGATTCTAACCACTTAAACTAAACTAGCCACATGTTAAGATTATACACCAAAAATCACCACTGACATTTTAAGTCAGTTCAGTTTAAGTCAGACTTCTACATGACTCATTAATCAGTATCTGTCCACATTGTACAAGTAAATGTATGGAATATGTAAGACAATTTTGATGCCAGCACATAAGGCCATAATCTTCTTCATCAGTTTGGTTGAGGTTAGCTGCGTTGCCCAGACTAAACTATTTCACCTCTGGGTAGCAGTATAAAACAAAATGTACTTGTTCCTTGGTGTATTGGTGGCAACAAATAAAATAACCAAATTCCTGCCTTACATCTGTGTTTGTGTTGATTATACCAGAGAGAAACAGCAAAAGGCAATTAGACAATATTAATACAATTACTCTCAGCTGTTACCTGCTAAGCATGTGACAAATGAGAAGGATTATTTCAGGACTACAGAGAATTATAGCGTTTATTATAAAACCAGTGAGAATAGTGCACAGGACGGCAGCCGACAACAGACAGCACTTTAATACTCCCAGCACTGGTGTGAACAGCAAAGAATAAAGTCAAGGACTTTCTCCACGCACACTTGCACACGCATACAGACATACATGCACACACACACAGACGCACAACACACTCATTATCACAACTTTGCACAAATACACAAGAAAAAGATTCTCTCATATAAATACAGTTTCACTCTTTCACACTCGCATACACAGACTGACGTCATATATCTAGTGCAGACTTGTGTTTATACACAAATGCGGCTGTGTTGTAATATGAGGACATTTCTAGTGAAACATTTATATTTTCGTATTATATGTTTGTGTATATTTATGTATATTATCATGTACATATATTCTTAGTGGTCAGTCAAAAAGTAGGCCCAATTCTTTTCCCTCTGTCATTCCTCCATATGTGAGAGCACCCTGTAACATTATTAGCTTCAGTAATGTTCTCTCAAACCAGCTGATGAAGGCCAGGATTTGTGACAGGATTGGACTCAAACCTGAATAATAAGTTATTGCAGTAGCAGATGCTTTTACCAACTTGCTTCAAGGATCGGCATAGTTATTTAAAAAACATGTCAATTTTAGTGTTATTTTTTGCCCTCTCTCTTCAGTGAAGCATATTGCCTGTTTGACATTTAGACTCCAAGAGGACAAAAAGACAAAAACTGTAAGAAGGTAGAGCTATTTCAGCACTTCCAGGAATTTTCAGTACCAGTTTTTTGCATTGATATACTAAAACACAGAGAACCATGGGCGTACAGAGTAAAACTGTTAATAATTTAGACTCCCTAATGGATTTTCCTCTTGAAGTTTATGCCTAGGTGCCACAAGAGCATGATTCTGTCTGAAATATAGTGCAGTTCACCAGCTGAGCAGAGATTGGGGAAAATGGCTTTCATCACTCTGGTGAGCTCACTCTCCTTTTCTCTCTTAGTTTCCAATCTGTCCTTTCTCTTCCTTGGTCTTAGTCCCAAACCCCTTTAACTCTCACATTCTCACACACTCTGCAGTATGTACATCTTTTAATCACTCCTCTCGCTAAGGCCACGTTCACAAAAAGATTTCAGTGTCCAAAAATAATGTGTTACTGCGTTTTTGTTCTACAATGTTGTCTTGGTTATCCTGTAAAAAATGTTGAAACATTTTTCAGCGTTTAAGTAGTTGATTTGGAAACACATTGCTTTCAGTCAAACACAATTTTTTATATACAATTTTGCTTCACATTTGTAAGTCTGTATTTGACATCTTCACTGAAGATCTGTTTTGCTAATCCATAGTGAAATTCCAAGGTGGTAAACTTTTTAAACAAACAATTGAGCTAAATTTTCCTATATCTCCCTGCTTTGCCTCCAACTAAATGCCAGAATTTTTCAAGAATTGTGTTTTTGACGGATACCAAAACATCATTGTGAACGTCTCCAAACCTACTTGTCTCTAAAAGTCTGTACATTTTGTTTCAGCTCAACCCATCCCTCCCTCCTCTTCTCTCTTACTTCTGCATGTCACACTGCAGTAGGAGGACAATAGAAGGGTCACTCTTGGCTGCCTCTTTGAACTCTTCCAAGGTAATCTCATCATTGTGATCTTTGTCCATCTTGCTGAAGATCTTGTCCACACGCTGTTGAGGCGTCAGGCCATCCTCGTTCATGCGCATCATAATCACAGTCCCAACCATTTTATAAATTGCCTGGGAGCAAAGGTGAAGAAAAGGTTGACAGTGGATTGGATGAGATGTGTGAAAAGATTTAGAATAAGAAGCAGCAGAGGAGAAAGTTGTAAAACAGATACAGATATATCTGTTATAATTATTATAGCTCTTTGTGGTAATAACCAATTTCAACTCAATGGAAATGGATGTCATGACAGTTTATACCCCATTTTCTCTTTTATAAAATAGCATTTTAAAAGGTTCACACAATAAAATGACAGATTTGGGCAAAAATGATTGAATACCTCAATAATCTCAAGCATCTCCACGCGTGTAATCTTGCCGTCTCCATCCAGGTCATACATATTGAAGGCCCAGTTGAGTTTCTGCTCAAAACTTCCTCTGGAGGTGATGGACAGGGCACAAATGAACTCCCTAAAGTCAATTGTGCCATCGCCGTTCTTGTCAAAGGTCCTGAACGCGTGCTGAGCAAACTTGGAAGCATCACCATAAGGGAAGAACTGAAATATATAATATAATTCACAGGATGAATCAGCTTTTGTCACTGCACTGATTAAGTTTGTAAAAATTATGTTGTAAAGTAGCTAACAAATAATGGAAGCATATATATTAATATAGTTGTTAATTATATATTAATATATATATATATACAGTGGGGGGAAAAAGTATTTGGCAGCCACCAATTCTGCCTTCAACTGTGAGAGACATAATGAAAAAAAATCCAGGAAATCACATTGCATGATTTTTTTTAAGTGGGTAAACTTGCAGAATCGGTTGCTGCCAAATAGTTTTTTGCCCCACTGTGTGTGTGTGTGTGTGTGTGTGTGTATATATATATATATCAATGACTAAAATCTAATATCTACTTCCAGAACAGTCTATGTCACCTATATGTCCTTGTTTGTGTATCAAATGACCCTAATACCCTTGTAGCTGCTTTGTGGACTACCTTGACGTAGAGCTGCTGGAACTCGTCCAGGTTGAGGATGCCGGTGGGACAGTCCTTCAGGAATCCCTTATACCACTGCTTCAGCTCCGCCTCATTGAACTCTGTGTTTTTGGTCAGGTCATCCAGAACCTCTGGAGCAAGCTTGCTGTTATGTTTCCCCATTTTGTGACCTCTCTATGGGCAAAAACAAAGAGATGATAAGTTATCCCCTTCTGGTTTTGGAATGTAGGGTAACTTGAATCAGTTTGGTTACCCAATAAAGCTTGATGTGCAGTTTTAGAAGTCAGCTAGTTTAGTTCAGTCAGTTCTGTTCAAAGAAAAATGCAAAGGTAGCAAAATCCATTCATGGAGAGCAGAAGTCCAGCACGGTTATATTCATATTTCAATACTTAAGCAGCACACATGGTTTTGTAGGTGTGTTAAGAGCTGCTGGATTCTGCAGGACAGCATCCTTCTAGAATCACAGCTTTGCATCCCCTGATTTAAAGCCTATGAAGAATCTGTCTGAATGTCCAGTTTAATCTTCTAAAACAGGGTATGTTCTGACCTTGACCTTTTTCAAGCACTGTCATTTATATTGTAATTACAAATCCTCATTATACAAGCAAAGGAAAAAAACGTCTTAGCTTCCCTATCGGTCCATTAATCATTAAATGAACACAAAATGTAATGGCGACAAAATGGGGTAAAAAACCCTAAAACAGAATAAGGAGATACTGATAAGACTGACAATATTTTGGGTCAGAGTCTCCCCTCTTTCCTTCTCTGCAGAAACTACAAGAAAAGTGCTATTCATCTAAGTGACTTTGTAGTGACATCATGCCTTATATCATGGCATATAACATGTCTATCTCTATAAGAGCCAGAGATATATTTGGTAGCCCAAAATTGCACTGAGGTTGAAAAATGGGTATTTGGGTGTCCATGAAAAATGGGGTGCTGTTCTAATGAGTCATTACCTGGACTCTCAGCTTATTAAAGTTGATTAAATATTTAACAGGTCTAAATACTTGACGAGGGGCTCTAATGGCTGAATGCTCCAGCGGTTATGCAGCACAGCTCATCACAGACTTGCTCTGTAGCCCAGACGCCCACAGCACTTTTCTCTCCTCCTGACAGGAGGCCATTTAGGTGTGATCATGATGACTAATCAGAGGTGAGCATTCATCTCCTTTCTCCTTCTCTCCCTCTCACTCCCGCTCTCATTGACCTTCTTTGGAATTCTTTGGTGCTCTGACACTTTCATACTTTTCTAGGCTTCACCTTGACTTCAGACATTGAGTTATAATTGAAAACCTGAACAGTTAATAAATGTTGAGGCTAATGGCATGGGCTTCATGTTAGTCTTTGGGCAATGAGGTCATTTCATTTTTAATAACTTACAATGGAAGATCTCAACATATTTTGTAGTAGTCTTTGTTGGTGCAAAGTTTATTGCACCTACATATTTACTTAAAGCCTGAAAAATATACAGTACATCACAAAAGTGAGAACACCCCTCACATTTTTGTTAATATTTTATTGTATTTTCATGGGACAACACTGAAGATATGACACTTTGATACACTGTAATGTAGTTAGTGTACAGCTTGTCTCAACACACAGACAATAATGTCTAAACCACTGGCAACAAAAGTGAGTACACCCCTAAGTGAAAAAGTCCAAATTGTGCCAATATTTGTGTCATTAGCAGTGTTAATATTGTGGTCAAAACTATTTTCCAGAACTTCCTTAATTCTCTTTGGCATGGCATTCACTAGGACTTCACAGGTTGCCAATGGAATCTTCTTCCACTCCTTCCTGATGATGCCATGGAACTGGTGGATGTTAAGAGACCTTGCGCTCCTCCACCTTCTGTTTGAGGATGCCCCACAGATGCTCAATAGAGTTTAGTTTTGGAGACATGCTTGGCCAGTCAAACTGTTCAGCAAACTGTTTGCAGGCTTTCTTGTGCATCATCTTTAGAAGAGGGTTCCTTCTGGGAAGGCAGCCATGCAAACCAATTTGATACAATGTGCTGCATATGGTCTGAGCACTGACAGGCTGACCTACCCACCCTTTCAACCTCTGCAGCAATGCTGGCAGCACTCGTACATTACATATTCATATCATACACTATTTTAAAAAGACAACCTCTGGATATGACACTGAGCATGTGCACTCAACTTTTTTGGTTGATCATGGCGAGGCCTGTTCTCAGTGGAACCTGTCCTGTTAAACCACTGTATGGTCTTGGCTACTGTGCTGCAGCTCAGTTTCAGGGTGTTGGCAATCTTCTAATAGACTAGGACATCTACACTGTTATACAAGCTGTACACTGACTACTTTACATTGTATCAATGTGTCATATCTTCAGTGTTGTCCTAGATATAATAAAATATTTACAAAACTGGGTGTACTCACTTTTGTGAGATACTCCATAAGCTTATATACAATATATAACATATTCTTATTTGCAGTTTGAATTCACTAGAAAATGCAAAAGACAATAACAGCCTAGCAATGGCTTATGAGTTATAAAGAACATAAAATTATTAAACTAGTAGGGGTAAGGAATATCACAGAGGTGGCAAGATTGCACTGAGATTTCATGATTTTTAGGCCACAGAAATTGGTCCATACAAAATGATCTGCACCCATTATATTATAATAATAATAATAATAATAATAATAATAATAATAATAACAATAATAATAATAATAATAATAATAATAAT
>JBBIGC010000137.1:15556215-15573300 GCA_037576955.1 Lepidarchus adonis
ATAATAATAATAATAATAATAATAATAATAATAATAATAATAATAATAATAATAATAATAATAATAATAATAAATACCACACTACTATTGTATTTAAGAATTCATAGTTTCTGTAATAAAAATCTTTTACTCTGAAACTGAGAACTAAATCACAGGTGACACTATAACAATAACAATATTTGGGGTACAATAATATACAATAAGACATTGCAACATGAAAACAAACACAATAAAGTGCTGCCAGGAAAATAACATCTTCTACAGTACATAATATGTAAAAGAGAATTTGGACAATTCAGCCAAAATCCATAATGGATGTCCATGATCTGAAGGCACTCAGACAGCACTGCATTAAAAACAGTCATTGAAATCATTGGATGGGCTCAGTTCAGTACCGTCTCTAATGGTATCGGGGTATATTAGTACCTATGGAAATGGCAGCTAGCACATCTGAAGATGCTATATGAATGTTTTAGAGAAATGTATTCTTCCATGCAGGCAAAGTATTTTTCATTGAAGGCCTTGCATAATATAGCAAGACAATCCTAACTGCAAACTGCAGTAGATAATTTACTTTTTGTGATGTTTTGTGATGCAAAATATTTAAATAGTTATTTAAAGTTCAATTAAAGGGTTATTTTTAATGTGTAACTTTTATATCATAAGCAGTGTGAAATGGTCCTAAACTGACAATACACTGTCTAATAGAAGTAGTCAGGCCTAGGAATCTCTTCAGACATTTTGTCATGTCTGACTTCCAGTTTCAGTTCGGTCCCCTATGTGGCTCAAAAAAAGAATGAGGTCCGTTCATTTTCTAAACTGATTTAAAAATTTTGGGTCACAGGGAAGCTGGAATCGATCCCAACTAATTAGAGGCCGAGACAGGTTACACCCTGGGCAAGTGGACAACCCATAGCAGAGTAACACAGAAACAGACAACCATTCACACACACTCACACTTAATCCACAAGCTTTTGGACAGTGGGAGGAAACTGGAGCACCTGCAGGAAACCCACATGAACACGTGGCGAATTTGCAAACTCCAACGTCTTTATATTACAATAAAAATGACAATATATATTAAATAAATAATGATTGATTCTTGGTGCCACTGAATGTCAGAAAATACATTATATAAAAGTTTTATTCCACCTCTATTTTTCATTAAGTTGGCACCAGCATCTGTACACATTAATAATTTTTATTTTATACCAAAGGTGTATAAGCGGCATTTAACAACTGTTCATCTAACTAAAATATGTTGGAGTTACTCAGGACTCAGTACTAGCTTTTGTACTTCAAATCAAGTTATTTTAGAGTTACATATCTACCACTCTAGTCATTATTGCACCAAAGTAATAACATAGTTATTTGAGTATATATTTTAGTTACTCTACACCCCTCTGGTAAAACTGATGCTGAATAGTGTGATCTCATGTATTCAGTAAAAATGTTATGCAACACCTAATGCTCCATTGATTACTAACAAGTCATGCCTCATTTAACATCTGCCATAAGAGCCGACAACTTCCTGTAGCTCTTCACCACTCACATGCTGTTACAAATTAACGATAGCTCACTTCTCTACCTTTAATTACCTGCTTCTGAACCCATCCTTGAATGACATGTTCAAGATTTTGTCTAGACTACATTTTAAACAACTATAATTTACATCCATTCTTCTGTTATGATTCAATTCTGTAAGCTTTATTATTTTCCAGAAGAACCATTTTGTTTTGCGTATTTTGAAGGAAGCTCATATTATGAAAAGGCTTCTAAACTTAAAAAAGATGGTTCTCCTATGGCATCAGCATGAGTGCTGGTCCCCAAAATTACCCAAAACTATGAGGCTTCCGTGAAAACATTTTACCTTTGGTGTGAACATTCAAAACAGTAGGATTTTTAAAACTAGATTGCACTACTACACGCAAATCTATGCTATTAAACAGTACACTAAAACAGTACCAAAAAGTATTGTTGAGTTTTAGTAAAAACAAAACAAAACAAAAAAAGACAATTTCTTCTGTGAATGACATCTGCAAATGTAAAGATCCTATTGTTTTAACCATATGATGTTATGGTTATGAGCATTTTTTCCCTAGAACTATATATTCAAGCCCAGGAATTTAGGATTTGTTATTTTGAAGAGCATTAAGAGTGTTCTCAAAAGCTTTAAAATAGATATTGGTAAGATGCCAATCACCTTTTATCATTTTAGGCAATTCTTGGTCTTGCACAGAATTCTTAAAAGAACTGAAAATAAAATCTTACTGGAAAATCTTTTGAATATTATAATTCTGAAGTAAGATGATGATAGAGAGTAAAAATTCATTATGGCTGAGGCACAGCCTAAACCAATGCCAAATGCAGAATGGGGGAATGGCATAAAAACATAGGAAGTGGGGGAGATATTTGTGTATAAGATTTTGGATACAAATCTGAAGACAGCAATTGGCTTTTAAAAGAACCGGGAAAAAATCCAGTACTTTGATTTCAGTGATTTTATTTAAACAGAACAATAGTCTGTGTTTTATTTTGTATCTCAACCTCGATGAACGTAAAATTTTAAGGCAACCAGACTACTTTGTTATTTAAGTTAAAACACTGTCTTCTTCACATGATTAACTTGTATATGAATGTTCTTGTTTGTGTGAGAAGTGGTTAAGCTCCCAGTTATCAAGATATTGTCTTTCTGGTACCTGATATTGTTTTGGTGGCTTTTAAAATGGTGTAAATCAGATCTTAGATAAATAATTTGTCCAATAATTGGTGCTTTTATAATTAGATCAGCCATTTTTATCCTGTCATAATAATAAAAAGTTATATTTATATAGCACCTTTCACAAACCCAAGATCACTTTACAAAGAAAACACACACACACAAAAAGACAATGTCATTCATTAAATAGAAAGGTCTTTAGACCACATTTGAAAGAAGACAGACAGCAGCAGTCACAGAGAGATTATGGAAGAATGTTCCAAAGTTTGGGAGCCAAGGCACTGACCTGCCTCCTAGAGTAGAAGGTCTGATACAAGGAACCAGTAGAAGATCTGAGAGCGTGAGGAAGTGTAAGGAGTCAGTATATCAGTAATGTAGAGAGGAGCAAGGCTTAATGCGTGCTTTAATAGGATACCAGTGTAACTCAGAGAGAATGGGTGATATAAGCAGTGTGCTTTGAGTAAGTAAGAACTCTGGCAGCAGAGTTTTGAATATACTGTATATTATGAAGGGATTGGAAGGGCAAACTAATGAACAGGGAGTTGCAGTAGTCATTGAGTGACATAACAAAGGCGTGGACTAAACTATTAGCATCACTGCTAGACAGGAAAGGTCGAAGACAAGCAATATTACGGAGGTGATAAAAGGCCGTCTTGGTGAGGGACTTAAAGTGCGACTCAAAGTTTAGTGAAAAGTCAAAAAGGACACCAAGATTTCTGATAACGTATATGTTGTAACATTGTATATGTAATAGCTCATGTACATAGCTGCATACAGATGTGACAATTGACTGTTTTAAGATATCGAATTTTCTTCTTTTTCTTGTTCTTTTTCTTCTTCCTCCTCCTCTTCATCTTCCCGTTCACTCGGGCAGATCTAGTATTCAATTAGGATACTGACACCTTGATTCTTAGTGAGAAGTCTAAAACTGCATTTCATGCTCTACCTGCTTATGAATTTTGCAAGGGCTGGGTGAAATACTGCCACATAATTTCTGACTCCACATTACCCTATGAGGCCATCAATGACCTGCTGAAACCAGTACATAATACAGGAGACAAGACTAATGGTGACCTTCTCAGTGCAGACTCATAAAGCAGTTTGTTGGATTTTTTATGCTTTTCTACACAACAGGAAAAAAATGGCTGCTAATTACACAACTAGCCCTAACTCAAACCTAACCAAGCATACAATGTCTCTTTATATTTGCGATGGATCAGTTCATTAAAATTTGGATAAATTAATATATGATATCAATAAAATCTGTAGATTTCCTGCTCCATTGTTCTATGCCTAGTTAGTTAGTATATTATATTATGCAAACCTGGTTAGAATTAAATAAAAGAACAGTTAATTGTGTGATGTGAGTGTTGATATTCTTCAAGGAGAGAGCCATTACAATTTTAGTAAAAGCTATAATAGCAAAAACTAAATAGAGCGCAGGTTTGTGGTTTGTGGTTTGTGGGAGAGGGATTCTCCTGACAGGGGATTCCCAAAGAGAAGGGTAGGGGAAGAGGTGAGTAGTGTAGAGCTTCAATTGCCTTGAAAAACATATGAGCATTCTGGCCCTGAGGGTATTTATACAAGCTTTGGGGTGATGTGTCCACTCAGCCCACCGGTCACAACCAGCTGTCACTACCATGGATAGAGGATTCCAGAAAGTAAGTCAGGAGATATAGGATTCAAGAATGTGACTCATATTATGATGGTCATTCTGGCCTTCAGGATAAGCGACTACAGCAATTTGTAATGGCTAAGGGCCTTGAGGCCCTGCGTGTGATGGCTTTGAAGAATGAGAATACTGTTTACAGTGCATCAGCCTACAGTAGGGTCACAGGGTAGTAGTTAATAACATCCCTCTGACAGAACAGGCTGTTTGTAAACTCTTTTAAAAAAGGGCTCACAAAAGGTTCTTTTAGTGGTATAGTAGAAAAAAATATTATTCCCTGTATAACCATGTTTGAAGATATTTTAAGTGGTTTAAATGTTTTAATTAACAGAATGGCTCTACATCGATTTCTACTTCCCAGAAATGATACATATACAAAGATGTAGGTTTGCTTTTGAAATTGGTGGGGACATACCCCCTCATCCCCCACTCAATTATACATATCACAAATATACAATACACACAATATCAAACATCTACACTATTTCATATAAATAAAAGCAATACTATTTTGATCCATTATGAATGCAATAATATGTTCATATATGTATTTTGTAATGTTAAAATAAATAATGACTGACAAAGAATAATTTTTATCAATCTACAAATAACACAGGGGAAGGAAATGAAAGTAGTAACCAGGTATTATAGTCGAAATAAACCAGCTATATATAACCAAAAAACTATTCAACAAAGAACATGTAAAACATATTTGGATGGATCTGACATTAGCTATTCATAATGTAAAAAATGCTAAAAGCCAAAACAAAATGTAACAAATACACCAAACTTATTAGCTTTACTGTGCTTTAAGTAAACAGTGTTCTTGAACAGACTGACACTTCGGTTAGTGAAATAACTCCTAACACCCACCTTTCTATTCTTGTCTGCTATCATTGCACTTTTTGTGTTTGGTGTTAACTAAAATTGATACAGTCACACAGCAATAGCAAACACAATCAGAATGTGTGCGTTTAAAAGGCCCACTTCCCAAACACATACTGTGTCCCCACTGAACATATGTGTGTTTAAGAGGCTCATCTCCCACACACATCAGGTCCCCACCAGTCAGTTTGGCTATGTGTGTTTGGCAGTTTAACCCTCTGTATACTAATTATACAGTACATTACCCGTTATGTTAGATATTAATGGAGCATTACATTTTTGTTGGATCAAAGTTATTGCTGGGGACAGTTCCCCATCCCCATACAATTCAATGCCCATGTACATATAATAACAGAGATTGCAAGCTCAGTCATCTGTGTCTGGAAGTCCAAGAAATGTTAACTGGCCTTATTCATTCTGATTGGGCAGGATGGACCTCCCTTGACTCAGTCACTTGGTACTAGCCAAGACAAGAGTCTGTGAGCTCATGTAACAGAATTAGCCATAAGTTTTCTCCTCCAAGCATGTTGAGGTAACTAATGAAGATGTGATTCCATTACTTCAGAAAGATATAAAAGCTTTCACTCTTGAGAGCTTGATAACACAGTGTGATAGAAGGAGAAAGTTAGTGGACCAAGGTTTTGCGCATTAGGTTTGTTAAAAGATTAACACTGAATCAGTCACTGTTGTCTTTGGTCCAATCTTCAATACTTCTGATTAAGCACATTTTAAACTATTTAACTATTTGAAACTATTCCCTGTTTTTTGATTAATTTTCCAAGTATGGGAATTTGTAATGGTTGGACCAGCACAAAAGTCAATCTCAAAGTCTATGGTTAAGGTAAAAAATACTGCCATGGATGCTACTAGCTTAGCTTCAGCTTCAGAAGGGGTCCAATATAGTGTCGTTATTGGTGTTATGAGTAAACTGAGCCTCCAGCAGCACCACTCTGTGGAGAGCAGAGCTGGGGGCTTCATAAATGAATGAATAAATGAATGCATAAATAAGAAGCACCACATCCCAGAAAGCACATGAAAATGTGATTAAGCTCAGGATGTTCCCATGTGAGCTGGAAGGGGAAAGTATTTGTTCATGTTTATAGCTGAAAAATGCAAAAGCAATCTTCTGGGTCCTGAGTCTTTGCATTGAAAGCTTTTCATTCCAGTGTTTTCAGCCACTGCGTCAGCTCCAGGTTCATTTGCAGCAAAAGATGATGTTGCTACTTATCAATAAGTGCAGGCAGTTTTCTGTGAGATTAGGGGCAAGCAGGCAGGGATTAGGCTGGCACTTGGGAGGGGAAAATATTTAATGGCAAATAATGTGAAGCAGAAAGAAAAGGTGGCTTCATTTTGTAATTTCCGTTGCCTGGCACACAGTCGATGGTTATCAGCAAGTGGGATTGGATTATGCATTCTGTTCAATATGGCACAAACCCAACAGATGCTGGGTAAGAATAGAGTCAGACAAGGTGAGAGAACATGGTGAAGAAATTTCAGACTAATAGGACCAAAGATTAAGTGTGTGTGTGCCATTATGTTATTAAAGGTGAACTTGAAATTTCAAGTACGTACAACTTTAGTCTAGACAGATCAGCTGGAGCACATACTGATGTATATGTAATGTGCTGAATGTTGGTAAAATTCAATATGGAGGAAGACCTTTACCTTATCACTACTAAGAGTCTGAGTCCAATGTTTGTTGCTTCACCAACTCATTTATTGGGAATTATAGAAACAACAAAAGAAAAGACAATTAAAACAGATACATACAGAAACATAATTACAAAATCCCAGAGAAGTCCCATCCAGTAATACAACTTTACACTTAAGACAAAAGAGACTAAATAAATGAGCAGATATCAGTCAAACTGATGTATGAAACTGAAAATGTCTTGTTATGTCCCTTGTTGTCCCCTTGTTCAGTGTACAGACTTTTACAGATTTATATGTATTTTAGTTTAACTTACTTTTCGATGCATTTTTAAGTGTATTTTCTCTCATATATACTTTCTCATATTTCATATATTTTGCCTTATATTTTCTTTATAAATGCAACATGGGTTGGGACTCTGTGAAACTGCATTTCAATACACAGTGTACTGTGTATACCATTGTACTGACAATAAACCTCTCTTGAATATGAGCCAGATTTTTTTTTGTGTGATTTATAGCTCAGCTGCATAGTTTTGAAAGATTACAATTTTGCATAAGATTTAAAAGATTTTGCAATAAAGTTTAACTTTCAGTTTTTTTAAGGATTAAATGCTGTTTTCTGAGCAAAACCACTAAATACTGAAAACTGAGAAGCCTTGACTCAAAATGAAGAACCATATAGAACCTGAAACATGTGAAGAGATCTCATTCAAAATCCACTGATTCTGAAAATCTTGGGAGAATATCTGAAACAATAGTCTTTTGATATGACACCAGTACAACCAGGAATGCACTGGGGATGAATCACTTTCTGTTGTACACTGAAGGCTGAAAGGCTTCCTCACCTCTGTCTAACGCAAACGAGAGCAGATGAGAGCAGCTTTCAAAGTCCTGCTGTGACTCTGACTTTCGCTCTGTCTCTCTCGTTCTCTCTCCCCTCCCCCAACCCCCTATTCTCATCATTGTCACTCAGATGGATCGATAGACCACGGCCCGTGTGGTCACTGTGACGTCTTTGACATTCCAGCCACGTCAGTCCAGTGAGTGCTCCTTTTAAGAGCTGCTGAATGAGATGGAACTGTGGACTCAGGGCATCGCAGTGGATTAATTCCAACATACCACACCACACCACTCCGCACCACACACACGCACACATACACACACATACACACACACAGGGGCAGGGGATAGATTGAAATAAAGGAGGAAAAAGACTATTTTTGTCATGGATGGAGAACTCTAGGCTACCCACTGGATGTGATTGAAAAATGAAGGTCAAGATGAATCAGTTTGGAGTCTGTTACGAACCTTGATCAGAAAAATGACCTCTAGGTAGAAGACAGAGATGGATGTGTATGGACTCAATACTAACTTAAATTATTTTGCTGATGCATTTCCTGGCATAAGAAAAAAAACATGAGAGAAGTGTGAAGTATAACAAAATTATTTAAAATTATTAAACATTATGATTTGTTACATTATGAGACCCCAACAGTATCCAGCAGTGTAGCCACACAGATGAAATTTAATTATGGTCTTCGCTTATTTGAAGTGAAAGTTTAGTGAAGTAAAGATTATAAAAGTTTGAAAACATACTATCAACAACCCAGTCAATGTATGATAAAGAGCTGTGCTTTATGGAAAAGGCACAATACAGGACAGCCAATCAGAAAATAGGTCATTTACATATCAGTCTTAAAGGGACAGAAAACTATAAACTGTCGGTTTAATTCTGAAGAGAATTTTGTAGATTACACAAATTTTAAGTAGTAGTTTAGCAAAATAACGTCATTTAGACATTTTTTTTACTTTACAATTATCCTAATTGTAGTTAATCAGCAAATACATACATTTTCTTGGTCAAAATGTTGCATCTTTATTTTGGAACTGCAGCTGTGAGGCTACCAATGCTAAAATACACTACACACTGTTTCTGTAACACATTCACTGCTACAAACATTCCAGGGCTCATATTCATAAAGCCATAATGCTGTAAACAACATTCACAAGTCTGCATAATCCTAATGAAGATCTCAGTGTTGTTAAAGAAGGTTAACACATGTTTTGCTGATGTACAGAAATGATTTGGGTGACCATAATTCCTCAACTGGACCACAATTTCATAACTCCAGCACTAAACCAAAGAACCCAAAATTTGACATCAGACTCCTGACGTAAGCAATTTGTGTGAATTAGATTCACGTCCTGATGTGCTAAATGATGTAAGTCTGTTTAAAAAGGCTAACCACTTTCAGCTGCAGGTCTGTCTCTGATGGGGACCCATGATAACTGAGGTCGATTTCAATAAAGCAGAGGACACGTACCTCATATAAATAGAAACGGTGCTTTGTTCTTATAACAGGGCTGAATAAATTACATATAGTACAGTGTCACAAAGACCAGAGTAAATTAATTCATAATGACTGGTCATTTATCACCAGTGCTTTGCAGCTGTGGCAAAAGAAAGGCTTTGAAGAGGAAATTTTCTTCAACTTTCAAAACCAGAAATGTAAAAAAGCCAACACATGAATGCATTCTTCATACAAACGCTCAGACACCCATACCAGACCGTGTCACTAACGTTTTCCCAGAGATGCTGAGATACTTCAGTGGCAGAGTGAAGAGGCATGTTGTGAGTGTGCATTAAAAATGTTACTGAACACATTTGAGAATAATTTGTTGTCTTGGCAACAGGCCAAGAAGCTGTCGCCCCCGCTTGTGTCACAGTCTTTGGACATGATGTCTGATTGGCCCATTAAACTATCAGAAAGAGGCCTGATGTGATGCTAGACTAACATAAAACGTTTTTATATGTATACAGATATATAAACAAATATAGAAAGCATACACACACACACACACACACACACACACACACACATACACATACACATACACATACACGCACACACATACACATACACACATATAGCACACAGGACTGGTGAGGCTTGCCCTAAGCCAGCTGGTTTGTGCTTTCACTTGCACATGCACACGCGCACACACACACACAAAAACACACACACACACACATATATATATATATATATATTTGCAAATTTGGGATTTCTCACTGTGGAACCTGCAGGGTGACAATGCTTTGCTGTCTTCTTGTAGCCTCCTGCATTGTGGGCATCAATAATGTTCTTACACAGCTGCTTAGAGGAACCCATGGTTTCTGAGTATCCATAAGTGTGTGCACAAGGTTTAAAGAGTCAAGAGTATTTGTGAAATAGGCACCAGCTGACATTGACTAATGACAGCTGTTCCCATGCATCAGATCTAAAAAGCTTATTAAGGTCTGAAACCTTGTAAAAAGAATCTGAGACTTTGGAACTCTTAGGGTGCCCAAACTTTTGCACAGTGCCCTAATAAGGTTTTTATTTTTAATTTTTGTTCAATTTTTGGCATAAAAAGTTCGCTATATGCACGCTGCTCGTTCATGTTGCATGTTGCCGGCTGTTAATAAAGCCTCTGCAGCATAATTACATGCATAAATTAATTGTGCATTAGTTAATAAAAAGAGTGGCAGTGGCGACAGCAGCGGCAGCAGTAGCAGCAGCAGCAGTAGCCGACCTACAGAATTAACACAATCTAGACTACAGCATTAACACGGACCCAAGTTTGGTGAGCTATAGATGGAGAAATGCATACACCAAGCATGTTGCACATTGTGGCGAGGTTGGCGGTTTAACGAGCTAAATAACATTGAAAGAAATCTGTCCTGCAGCCCTTCATAGTGAGAGGCGAGGTTGGCAAGCTAACGGGAGGTGAGCTAACGGGTTTGACTGTATAAATACACCACTGTTTGAAGGATTAGAAGAACTGAAAGTTAAAAATTGCTCAGTGTTCAATAATGACAGTGACAGTGATACTCTTTGCCTTATATTTATTATATAAAATTGTCATATATTACAGTGCTCTGATGGATAGATATAGTATAAAGAAGTCTGATGGTAACTGCAGTGTGTTGATAAGGTCTCTCTGCAAAAGTTGCTATGGAACTTTCTCTTGAATGCCGCTCAATTACAGGTGAGTCATAAAATTCTCCACTGGCTCATGTGGCATAACAACCAATAGTGGGCATAAATAATGCAGCTGTTTGGAGATATGAGAGCTAAAGGTCAACCATGCTTATCTAGAGGCATAGGGGCAGATCCAAGACTGTCAGACATCATCATCATCCACTGGAAAAGCTTTTGTGTGCTGTGGGGGGGCAGAGAGGGTACAAAAAGGGATTGTAAATAAATCATGAAAAGATCTAGTTAAAAGCATGTGATATTATGTCAATATAGCCTCTTAATTTTACAAACTAACTGAGCTCATCAATGATCCTCCTCATATTCCTGAATTTCTCTGAACACACACACACACACACACACACACACACATTATGAGAGCAGATGGTTTAGAGGCAAGAGGTAAGGGAGTATTCAGAAAGCTGCTGTTTCAGGTCTCATATGGGGTGTGGGCCAATAACAAACAAATGACTTCACACTACTTCAAGCTGTGCCCTCAAGTTAGGCATTTTAACCTGAGATCCTCCAGGACTGCTCCAACATAATAACTCAAACAGGTACATCTCAGAGGTGAGAAACAATGGCTCAAATGAGCAACACACACACACACGCACACCTCTGCCAAGGTCCCACTGGATCATTTTAAATTAGAATCTCCGAAGTGAAACAGGTGCTGTTTCTATAGCAATGTTCCTTTCCTCCGGCTATGCAGAAAAAACTCTAGGGAGGATGACAAATCCCAAACACAGGTCACTGTGCATGCCCCCTGTATCTCTTCAGCTTCCAAGTGCTAAATGCTATCATCTGCATGTGTTAATGTAGGGCTTTGGCTTCTGGGACAGTCACTGAAAATGTACCAATATTTTCTGGGCAATTTTATTGAGAAGGCTGCCACAAAGGACATGTTTGCATTAAAAAAAACTATTTTCAGCACAAAACTTTTCATAGGCACAGGTACAATGAAAACAATGTCTGTTGTGCAATGATGTTACTAGGTTATCTCTTTAGAATTTCTAATAGGACAGAACATGCCTCAGTTGAGATAAACCAAATTGAAAGATTAAAAAATGTTTGTCAATACAGATGGCTAAATATTTCACAAAAATGCCAGCCTTTAAGCCACTACAGATAACTGTAAATGTACCATAACCGGTTACAATCCAGGTAATTTCTCAACAACAAAACTGGTGAACCTTCTCTGCATCTCGTGTGTACAAGACAAAAACAATGTCTGTTTCTCCTGCTTATGAGGACACCCTGGCAAAAATAAATATAGCACAGGAAACCTCGCATCACAACAGCTCAGTCCCTGTGGGTGACAACCAGCAATGTTGCATCTAGCTATGCCCCTGGGGCTGAGAGTTAAAATGAAAACTGGGATTGTTTCTTTAACAGATTACAGAAATAAATGGTATGTGTAAGGGTAGAAATTGCCAGACATTATTTGGAGGTATTTTCTTCTTTTTTTTTCTAAATGTTTTAAAATGTCTTTTCAGCCAGAGATTTACAGTGTAACCTCTTTTCTACCCATAGATTTTATAATAAAACAATAAACATTCTATAGTCAGCAACCGCTCAGCAGCTATTCTCCAAAATAAGAGGTGAACTTTAGCTTAACATTGCTTACCATTGCAGGCCAAATTTTTGTTAAAGGTATAAGAACAAAAAACATTGACATTCTTCATGTAGTCAGAGTGTTTAGAACGAATTGTGCAAAATAATGTAGCTCTCCATCTAGCCTAGGAATTTAAATTACAGACCTTATATTTAGTGCTTCGATTTAATACATTAATAGTTAATGATTAAACACCAAACCTCATTCATTAAAAACAATTTAACTACAACTTACCTCCATAATCCGATTTAGTTTTCTTAAAGATGCATTATTTCCAAAGAGAACAGGAACAAATAGCACAAAGGAACAAACAGTGGCACTATAGTTTAAAAACAACTGAAATTATGAATAAACTGAGAATTATACACGCTTACTCAAAAGTATACTAATAGCACTTATTAGGACTGTTGAAGTTAAAATGAGAACACTTTAACACAATCTAGCTTTATGTTTTATTTGGCCGTGCAACTCATTTGTAGTTCATGTTGAGACTTGACTGTACATGTCATCTCATAGCCAAACATAGTTAATAAGTGAGTGGTGGAGAAAGAAATTTTGACATTTCAATTCAAAACTTTGCCAGATGGTTCACTTGACAAAACTAAGGCTGTGTGTAGTTATTGTCAGGCTGAGTTTAGTTTTCACTGTAGGGCATCCAGCCTACAATATCACATGCAAGCCAAGCACACATTTGGTAGCCAAAGCCTGAGCTCTGGCAATATACGGCAGACTACACTAGACAGTGTTTGATGGCACAAGCACAATAAGTAGTATAAAACATAGTGTAGCCATCCTTTTTAAAGTCTTACTTCACCTAAAATCCTTATGCGGCATAACATTGGAAAGTTTTAATTAAATAAAATTTACATTTAAAATTAATCATGGTTAACTATATGAAATCATAAGAATCATAAGAATAACCCTGATATTTTTTTCTAATTGATTGATAGCTCTAATAAAAATATATCCTAAATATTAATTGGGCTGTAATTAGCTATTAATTAGTGACATAAAACCTGAGAATATATGTTGAATAGTACATCAGCTTGTTGGAATTTTAATTTATGAACAGCTCTCTTCAGGTCAGACTTCCATATTTGTGTTGTGTTAAGGTCAAGACTTTGACTTTGCCATTTTAAAAGAATGAATGTATTCTCATTTAATCTTTCTGCGGTAGAATTACTTGTTTGCTGAGGGTTGTTGTCTTGCTGCATGACTAACTTTCTCTTAAGATTCAGTTAATTTTTCCTTTAGATTTCACTGATATAATTCAGTATTAATTGTTCCATCGGTGATGACACATTGTCCTGTCCCAAAAATGTACAGCATAACAGGCCCAATCCATGATACTAAAACCACTATAATTCTAAAACTGCTGTACAAAAAATGTTGGCCTAATCTGTCTACAAAATATTTTTACATTGGCCTTCTGGCTTCTTCGTGTAACTCCAGAAATGCCTTGATTTACTAGAATGCCTTTGAAATGCTAAGTTATGGGGCATGATTTTCAGCTGAAATCACACAAATTGTTTCACACAAATGATGCTGATTGGACTAGGTAATCACCATTTCTATTGTTTGTGGAGACTGTGGAATAAGTTCTGTACTTGCCCATTCCAAACACACTAAATGCTGACAATTGTTACTATTCAAAAGTATAAGACACACCTTCATAGAGCTCAGAGTCACAACAATACATGAAGATAATAAATGTCACAACTACACTGTTTTTATTATTTTATTAATCAAGTAATCCAATTGTAAATGTCTTTTTTGGCAAAAGTATGCAAACTTTTTTTTAGATCAAAAATGACTGAAGCAGTAGAAAGTCCAGATTTTTATTCAGTAGAAACAGGGCAGGACCTGAAGAGTTCAACTACTTTGGTCAACATAGATATTTAATTTTGGATCACTTTGTTCAATAAACCAATGAAAACCTCTCAAAATGTTTTGCCTTACTTAGTGTGAAGCAGACTCTGCTGAAGCTTGACTTGTTGTCAGATGAGCTTGAGATATTTTAAAAGTAAAAATGTTTACAGGGTTTCCCTGTAAAAAATAGTCACCAAATTGTTGGACTCCTGACTTTCCTGGCGTTCTGGAAAATGTTCTTATATATAGTGAATAAATGATTTTACTTGTAATGCTGTCCATCTTCGATATTAGACATTAAGGTGTAACTGCAAAAACTGTATCAGCGTTTGATTTTGATGTGATATACTTTCACGTTTGGCAAAATTTCCAGTTGTTTGTCAAATGTAAATATGCACTAAAGTCCAATGTGGATCCAATCATTAACATACCAGTGCAATATGGCAGTGTGCAATGGAGAACAGTGAGCAGGGTCTAGCTTCAGTCTTTTTCAGCATTTAATCCATGTAGGCTTTACCCAGTGAATTTTTAGGTTCTCAAAGAGACGGTTTCGCAACAAACTGGAATTTAAGTTACAACTGGACGTACTGAAATATGGTGTTGTACCCCTAAACAGGGGCTTAAAAAGACTGTCAACTCAAATGCATTATTTCTGGTTTCTGGTTTATCCTAAGAAAACCAGGGAGCACTCCCCCGTCCGGATGTTTGCAGACATAATTGTGCACAATAACTCCGCTCTGGCCCAACAAATGTTTGTTGACACCATGTTTGCACAAATTCACCAATTGCTCTGAAAGGTCTACCACCCGGGGAAACACTGGATTCATGCTTGATTAAAATCATAACTCTGTAATTACTTTAATTATTGTACCTTCACAGGTAAAATAAGTTCAACTGAAACAGGGTTTATACTGAAAATGATCAAACAATTTATGTACACAATCATCCATCCATAACTATTTCTACATCAGACGTGAAACTGTTGAAATCAATATGCTGTAAATAGAAGGGGAGTCAAAGCCACCCACTGCTTCTGTGGAAATACCACCTGGTTCATTGCTGAGAAACAGTAAGGGCAACAGTCGAAAGTCATGCCAATGGTGAGAGTGGCATTGCATTCACAATCCCATTTCTCTGTATTAGTTATGTCACACTTTGTTTTCCAGATTCTGTCAGATCCATGTACTGTAACATGTTAGGCAAGCGCATGAACAATTTACCTCTGATGTCCAAACACAGCCCAAGGCACCATGCAATGACTCCAGCTGCTAAATGTATTAGACAGCATCTTGCCCATTGTGACAGTACACTCGCCTCTCATTCACATTCAAAACAGGCAGCAGAGCAAAGCAAGGGGGAAAAAAGCCTGTGGTTCCTATTAGATGACAAGAGAATAATATCAACAGGCTGCTATCAGTGGAGGGGAAAAAAAGGGCCCTCATTCGTTCTCCTATTCACACATGCCTTTGTTTTTTTCATGCACTAAATTCCCCGGAGGCTGTTTGATTAGTGCTGCTGAAGAGCAACTGACTGTCTGCAGCTTTTTGAGTGCAGCCATGTTGAATCTGCCATCTATCTCCATGAGAAATGGAGCATGAGGGTAATCAATCAGCTGGCTTCACATGAGAGGGCTACAACACCTGGCTGCTTTTGTGTAGGACAAAATGATGAATGAGGATTGACGGTGCACATGTGCTGCCAAAATTTAATTTTTTTATTTGTTAAGAAGGTGAGACACCGATAGTGAGCTTGTATCAATTGCCCATCACCTTTTCCTGATCTCTAGGAACAATGAGTACTCAGCAAAGGAGCTTCTATTGGGCACACGCTTCTCCATGCTCACGCTATTTAACCAAAGGCACATTCCATCAGGATAAGACCAGTCATTCTGACAAATAAGATGTTTATGTGTGACCTGGTCATCAAACAAGAGCTGAGACATGACTCACGCTGAAGCTAAAAAAAAACTGCTGCACCATAGAAAAATCATCTTGTTCCTGAAGTACATGCAGGACTGACATATTTAAATCAGTGGAGTAAACCAGGATGCTACTATGAAAATGAGAGAAAAGCGAATGTGATTATGTAAAATCATAAACATGGCTGTTATACACGTTTTAAAGAACTATGTAAAAATGGTATTACACAGTAAGTTAGAAACAAAATGACATGTTTTTTCTGATTTGTTCTTCAGTTCACTCTGTTTTTTTATGTTGCACAGGGACACCCTACACCATTTATTTTGAGTGAAAATGTCAAAAATCCAAGACTGTAAAAACACATCTGTCCAGTGCTATTTTTCACACAATACCACTACCATTCAATTATGATCATGCCTCCCTAAAAATCCTTTCTGCAATATTTTGTTTTGGTATAAATGTTTACTCATTTACTCAACACTTACTCCAGACCAATCAAAGTTAGGGTTAATACATTGTTTTAGAAACTCTGAGCTTGTCTGGCTGATCAACATCTGAGATAGAAAATTGTGTGGATTGGATTTTTCATTTGATTTTAGTTTCCTCAACAATTTGAATATGTCCAATAATATTTACTGTTTCTCAATCAAGACCAATAAGAATCAATCAATCAATCAATCAATCAATCTATCTATCTATCTATCTATCTATCTATCTATCTATCTATCTATCTATCT